>PVKE010004039.1:0-58157 GCA_004027555.1 Craseonycteris thonglongyai
TTTACCACCGGCTCAGGGAGAGCTAATTTTCAAAACCTGAAAATTAGTAGTGACTTCTGCTGGTTTTATTTCAAGTTCATGTACTTCTTTTATTTTTTAAAAAAATTTTATTTTATTATTAAATTTATTAGGGTTACACTGGTCAGTAAAAGTTATATAGGTTCTGGGTGTACAACTCTTTCCATCACCATATGTACTTCTTGTAAAGATTTATTTTTATTATTTTTGATAGAGAGAGATACAGAGACAGAGACAGAGACAGAGAGAAGGGGGAGGGCCCAGAACAGTCTCCATAGTTGTACATCATTGGTTTTTCCACATAGTTTTATTCCACAGGTGGGCGCAGGCTGCACAGGGCAGGAAATAGGCCAGGGTCTCACCCTGGTGAGAACTGAACTGGGGGAACACCCCAGTTCAGCATATGGGTCCACATGGGCCAGGACCAGGATTTGACCCTCTGTCCCCAGGGCTGCAAAGTGAGCACTTAACACCCTGAGCCATCCCGGCTTCCCCCACCATATGTACTTCTTAACAGGGCTATCGCTACATTAAATGCATTAAATACCACCAATAACTGCCTTAGCAAAATATAATAAAATGCAAATATAATTTTCCTCCAGTAATGCTGAATTAACACCTTGAGGATTCCAACAGATCCTAATGAAGATGGTAGTCTGAATAAGAAATAAAGTGCTTCTACTAAGTAAATATGGGCCTCCCTCCTTGGCTACAAGAATAAAGCAAAAGCACATTTTACTTGATCTCTTAAAGTTAAAATTGTAACATATATTATTGCTTTACTTATGGTAATGTTTTAAGTAGGCTTTCAAACTTACTTTCTGGTAGAGTTTTAGTAAAATAAAAGTTTGCTTATTAAAAAGTAATGGAAAATGTTAAAAAAAAAGTTGGTTCTAATACTTTCATAATTATACAATTTGCTTTTATTCTGAAACTGCTTTTTTCAGAGATAGTAATGGAAATCATTAAACCTTTAATGCACTTATAGAAACAAAAATGCATTTTAATGTGGTTGAAGCAATAACCAAACAACTGTTATTAGTGATAATGGCAGTGAAACTGTGGGGGCTGTTGTGCTCATACAAATGGGAGAAGTGGCGGTCTTGGTTTTTGTTATAAAAGGCTTCCAGGATTTTGACTGTCTATATCATTCACCTTTGGGAGATTCAAACGCTTGCTGACATTTCTAGATTTAACTGACACACTTTACTAAAAAGCTCTCCCTCCTTTTTCTTTGAAAAAGTTCCAGCCTTCTGAATTGTCAAAAGAAAACAAAAACAAAAAGCCCAAAACAAACAAACAAAAAACAAAAAAAACCCCATGTATTTGCTGCAACAGCTCAAATAAATAATCCATGCTATAACCCATGCTAAACAATTAGGGTATAAGTTGCATATTTTCTCATTTGCTTGTACAAATGTAAACATTACATATAATAAAAATCATAGCAAATCACACTCTTGTAGTGCTTAGGGTATGTTAGGCACTTTTTTAAGGACTGGACATATGTCATGCTGTACATATAACCCTGTACGATAGGTACACATATTAACCCCACTTTAGAGGTTAGGAAGCTGGGGCACAGAGAGGTGAAATAACTTGCTAAAGGTGACAGTGTGTGGCAGACATAACATTCAAACGCAGATCTTCTTAATTGCTAAGCCATTCTGTGTCTTACGCTTAGCTTTTCTGCTTGGTATGTAAAGGAGATTGTACCAAATGTTTCTTTTAACTTTTTGTACATCTAACAAAATATTACTGACCCCTCTCCAGTGCAGTGAAGATAGAGCAGATATTCTTGTGGATATGGTGGCACGTTGTCTGTCATGTGAATGAGTCATATTTTGTTTAACTACTCTCCTGTGATAAGCAAGCACATTGTTTCCATTTTCTTGCTATTACAAACAACGAACAATAAACAGACTTGTACATAAATTTCTATGCACTAGCACTTTTATTTTTCTCAGAATTAGGCTTTTGGGGTCAAAGACGGTGCACATTTTAAATCATAATAAATACCATCTTTTATCTTCCCTGAAAGGTTGTGAAAATTTATAGCTGTACCAAGAGCGAATCTGGGTACTTGCTCTCTAAGCCCACTCGACCACTTTTCTCATTACCTAATACTTTGAATAAAAGTGATTTTGTGAACACGTATCTTTAATAACAAATCTTTTACTTTATGGTTTTTGATATGATGTCCCATTCCTGGGAAAACATTGGTGGGCTAGTCATAAACTGATTCTCTAAACTCAAGTAAAATAGTTAATTGGTGGAATTATAAATGGCAATTTGGAATTTCCCCCTTTTCCTGATTTCAAATGCGCAGCTTTTGTTATTCCCTGCCAACAGTGTTCATTTCTTATTACTCATTCTCTCCCACCTCTCTCATGCTCCAGGGAGGACCAAGAGGGGACGGGCCACCATCTGTTCTGGATGGTTCATACTGGATAATCTCTCAAAGTCCCTTCTAGCTCAGTGATTCTTTGAAAATATAAATTAAAAAAAAAAATCGAGTTACAAACTCCAGGATCCTGGCTGGTGCTTTTATAGGGCTTGTGCTTGGCTCCATAAAAAATAATATAGCCATGCTATTAAAACAAGTGGAGTGTGCCCGCATGTTGGGAAAATAAAATTTCTGGAAATCTGGCAACAACCAGAACTATCTGAAGGTTGTATATTCAGGGTATTTTTAGGTGATGCAGGATTCTTGGACCTTCTCCACTTTGTCAAATGGCACTTTAAATATTTTAATCAGAGCTGTCACAACATTGATACATTTTCACTGAGGAAACTATTCCTAAATGGACTTCATTATAGCCAATGTAAATCCCTTAATCAATTTTCCATATTATGTAGTTACATCATATCTATTTTGTTCAATATTCATTTGTATTTAACTGAAATTGTTTGCATTGGAGTCAATCCTTTCCATTTAAATTAAACAGATCTGATTCATCAGTTAGTTTTCTGTCTATAAAAAATTGTACTGATTCTATCTCCTGTCATCTTTTTGATGGCCATTATTTCTACAAAGTTCAATTGAGTCAACTTTTACAGGTCTAAATTTTGTAATGAATATTTGGTTCTTTTGTTATTTTTATTCAATATTAATTTTACAATGTATGGTTTTAGCCATTGTCAGTTTTGTTTCAACCTTCAACCTTCATTGTTTTATATGAATTTGAATAAAAGACGGGTTTGCATTTATCTCCTAGCTATATCCATGGGTAAAATTGTGAACACTTTTGTAATAAAGAGAGAGACAGAGTGATAGAGAATGGAGACAGAGAGACAGATGCAAGAAGCCACCTCGGTAGTGAGGAATCACTGTTGAACTCCTGAATGCACAGAGGGGCCAAAGTATCCACAGGTATCAAAGGACGAAGGCCAATCTCTTGGGGTCAAAAGGTAGAATCAAACCCTTCTGGGTTGTTACTAGTGTTGTTGAAATAAATGCAGATCTCTAAACCTCTAACCTCTGTTTTTAGAATCCTCTTGTCAGGGTTCTTTACAAGGGTAGTCAGGTCCCATAATGTCTGTCTTTTTAAGAAGTAAGGAAGGTAGAGGTGGGGTATGTTAATTAGGATTAGCTTCAGGTCTTAGTGACAGAAAATCTAAAGCAACTAGACAGAACTTTTCCCCCCTTCTCCTGTGAGAAATCCAGAGGAAGGCAGTGATGAGAGTGTTATGTGAATGTCTGAGAGTTGGTGCTGTGGAAGGGGTGCTGTTAGAAAGGGGGACCCTGCCCCAGCTAGACCCAGCCTGCCCATACTGAGAGAGAGCGGGGAGGAATATTCTGACTCTCTCTCCTCACTCCCTGGTCTGTGGGTATGTTCTGCTGGTGGGAATCTTGGTGTTACTAAGCCTGGCAGAAATGGGAGCCTGACAGAAATGGTCCTCAGGGGTCAGCTTCCAGGGCATAGAGAGTGAGTGGCAGGGAATGGATTTGGGTGTGAGTGCAAATAGAGACCATTCAGGAAGGAGAACATAAACTGACTTAACAAGATAAGATGATACTCAATCAGTGCCATATGAAAACTACCAGTTTCTACCGTGACAAAGTAGACTCTCAGTTAACCGGCACCCATGGGGATTGGTAGATGTTGGATAAATGTAAGTAGACTCTCTGTTAACCAGAACTCAAGCAACTGGCACTCTTAACCAGCCAGTTGCTTGAGATTTTGCCAGTTGTTTGAGTTCTGGTTAATGGAGAGTCTACTGTATTATTAGCCACCATTGATTGATCAGTTATGATGTATCTAGTACTCAGCTACACATATTCCAGGCATTATTTCATTCAGCTCTCTTGACCATTTTGTGAGTTTGCATAATCTTCCTTATTAAAAAAAATGGGAAACCCAGGCGGAGAAAGGTGAAGGTCTTGCTGGAGTTTATACAGCAAGTGGTAGTGAGTGGCAGGCTCTAAACAAGGTGGTCTGGCCCCATGGGTGGGCTCTCAGCTACTATGCGATTTCCTGCCTGTTTTTCAGCAGGACTACTGACTTCAGGGTGGAGGTATGCTGCTACCTCATTGAAGGGCAAAGCCAACACTCTTTTTTCCCATTTTTTCCAAGAAGGAAAGTTGGGACCAGGAGTGGAAAGATATATGCCTGGATCATGTGACAGTTCCAGTTTTCCGAATTCCACTCCCGTTCACTTCAAGACATTCATACAGCTTCCTCCCTTAGTACTGGCTTAGCTGCTGCTTTCTGAAAGAACTGAGCCATGGGCAGGGCATTCTCATTGGTCTGGTCCAATTTGGGGGAAGAAGTGGTTTGCCTCTTACCTGCCTCATAAGCTTACTCTGGGTAAATCCGTTTTCCCATGACCCTATTGTCAGAAAGAGAGCGTATTTTTCAGGGGTAGGGGCTGGAGGTGGAGCAAGCTTCTTAAAGATAGGGAATATATTTCAAACTGTAAATCCTTTCCTTCTTCCCCAAGAAACCAAACTGGAAGAGATACTGATTCACTTCTGGTGGCTTTTCCTTTTTGTTTGTGTCAGCAACTACATGTGATTGAGCTTCTAGCCAGGACATAGGAAAATGAAGTGCTGAACAACAGTATTACCTCAGAACAGTCCAGTGGATAAAAGTATCAAAAGCACTGGCACATTAGCTATAACGACTTTCCAGGGCAAAGTCAAATGGCTATGAAGACACACAATTAGCAAAACATTTGTTCTGATGGACACTGCTGGCCAGAACTTCATACAGGGACACAGCTGTCATGGAATTGCTTTTCCATATGAAGTTCACAGTTATTGCTGGAAATTTTCATGAGCACTTGTCCCTCTGTTCACAAAGAATGTGAGAAGCATCTACTTTCCTTTCCCCCATGGCCCCGTCCCTCCTTCTATCCAATGACAAGTCTTCCAAAGAGCACTGGGCACTTGGGTCTCCACCTTATTTCCCATTCAACTCTCAACTCTCTGGCAGGCTGTCCTCTCCTCCTCCAGCCTTCCCATCTCTCCACTGAACTCATTTCACTTATGACCTTGCTTGCCTTGGGAGCATTTGTTATAGGCCAATACTCCCTTATTTTGGGATTCCTTCTCCTCTTGGCTTTCTCTAACAGCACTCTCTTCTGATTTTCCTCTGCCTTTCCCCCTTTCACCAGTGTCCTTTCTCTGTCTGCCCCTTAAATGCTGATTTACTTTCTGGTTCTTCCCTTGACTGTTGTCTCTCCTCCCTTAACACTTTCTATACATTCAGTTTCAGTTATCTTATCTTCCTGGTAACTCAACACTCAACAACCACACACTAATAGCTTCCAATCTCTAGTTCAAATTTCTCTTCTGTGTTCCAGACCATAGAGATACCCAGCTTCTTTATTGGATATAGAAGATGATGCTGGATCTCTGCCCAGACCCCCTTGGGTCCCCTTAGTGTCACAGCTCCCTACCATGCTCCTCATGCCTGACCTGTGGCTCTTTCAGAGGGCTGTTCTCAGATTACCAGAGCAGCTGTAGAGCATGCTTAGGGTTCTAACTTCCTGGGAGTTTGTGAGCCTGCCCCGCACCCCCTGCCCCCAGGTCTGTGCCGTTGTCAACTCTTAATCAGTGACTGTTGGGTATAGGGTATAAAAGTCCAGCTCTTTTGTATTGAGTGGTATGTTGGGTCTGTCAGGAAGTAGATGCCAAGATGAAGTTAGAAGTGCAAGTAATTACTGGAGGTGATACCTATAAAAGGTAGCAGACAGAGAAAATTTAGATCATGACACAGGTCTGACCCTATGAAAGGAGAGAGAGAAAGAAGGAGGATTGGATGGAATGAAGCTCAGACTGCTGTGTAGCAATAAGAAAGTCTTGGCTAGTCCATTGGGGTGCTCCAGTGCAGAGATTGTTTGTAGAGGAGTCCTAGAAATGACAGGTCATTATAATTTTTCCTCTGGGTTCAGTTGTTGGCTAGAGGCTGCCTGGGAGGCACAAGGTCTCAGCTGGAAAGCTGAGGCTAGCTCCAACAGCTAACTGCTCACAGCTAACCAGATTCCTCCTGGAAGCCTCTCTCTTAAAGAGAGATCTAAGCGGCTCATTTGATTCCATGGCTGCTGGAGGTGAGGAAGCTGTGAGATGGATCTTACCTGTCAGAAGCCAGGCGAAAGCCTGTGTTCCATGGAATTTCTGAGATCACATCCTTATTTGATTCCCTCCCCTTCCTTGACCCATTTCCTTCACTCCCTTAATATTTTTCCCTGGTAGCACTTCTGTTATAAATCATTTGTACATGATTATTGGCTCATGATATGTTTGGGAGAGACCAATCTAAGACGTGGACACATTTATTTCAATATTCTACAGAATCTCTAAATACAACCCTATTAAAACTGATACATTGGGGAAAGCTGGGATGGCTCAGTAGGTTAAGCACTCACTTTGCAGCACTGGGGACCAAGGATCAAATCCTGGCCCCGGCCCATGCAGACCCATATGATGAACTGGGGAGTGCTCCCAGTTCGGTTCTCACCGGGGTCTCCCTGGCCCAGTTCCTGCCCTGTTCAGCCCCATGCCCACCTGTGCAATGAAAAACCAATGATGTGCAACTATGGAGACTGTTTTGGGCCCTCCCCCTTCTCTCTGTCTCTGTGTCTCTCTCTCTGTCAGAAACAATAAAAATAAATCTTTAAAATATTCAATTAAAAAAAACAAACAAAAATGGATACATTGTCTTCTCACTTAGACTTACCTTATCCATAGCAATTGGCACCTCCACCTACCCAGTCACTCAAGCCTGCAATCTGGGCAACACTTTTTAATCCCTATTCTTATTCTGTATACCCAATACATCAATCCTATTTATTTTTACTCATTAATATTTCTCAGATCTATAATCTCCTCTTCAATCCTACTGACATGGATTCTATATTAAGATCATATTGCTGGATTATGGCAACAGTTCCCTCACGGGCCTTGGTTTCCAGGATACCTCCTTCAGTCCATTCTCCACACTGGAGACAGAATGAGCTACCTAAACACACAGGGTAAACATGCTGAGGCAGAATCTGTAAATTCTTGGTAGAGTAAAATGGTCACCACGGAGGTTACAAGCTCCAGTGTAAACTGAAATTTACTTTTGACAATAGCCTATCACTCACTTTGTTTGGGAAAGAACCTTTCAAGTTGTTTCTTTTGGTGATGTAGATATAAGGCAAGAGTCAACGCACCATTTTTGTAGAAGTCAATGTTACGAGCACTTTTTGACTCACCAAGGTTTTAGGGCTTAGATACTATTGGTACATATTAATAGGCAGCATTCCTTGTCTCAAATAAGTCTAATATTAAGTGGAAGGAAGGCTCTTTCTTAAGTTCATGCTTGAGTCATGGCTTCTCCAGCTCTGGCCTAGGTGGATCGTCTTGTCCTCTTAGCAATTGCTAAAAGTGAAAACTATCTCAATTGTATCCCCTCCATAAGAATAGTGATTAGATAAAACAGAAAAGAAGATCAAGGCAATGCTTGGTTCAGGTGACTATTCCTTACCTCAAACTTTTGGGAGCTGCTAGCCTAGCTCTGCTTTGAGGACCAATCAGAGAGGTAGCAAGATTCAGTTCAATAGTGTTATCACAGTCTTTTTTCCCAACTAGAGTGGTAAGTCCTTGGGGACAGGAACTTTGTCTGTTTCAGTTTTTATTCTCCAAAGTTTCTAGAATATGGTAGGTGTTCAAAATTTTTGACTGGTTGATAATCTGACTCTTTCTACCCCATGTTGAAACAGTCAGATTTTAACTGCCACAAGATAAGTACCACACTTTAAAAGGCAAAAACAAACAAACAAACCAAAAACAAACCAAAAAACTCAAAACATGAATAATCATATAATTTTATAAAATAATAAAGCTAGCATTTAATTTGAACATAGTGGGTAATATTTGATCTACAGAATTATATTCTACCTTGTTTACTTTTGGAGCAATAAGTGCCTTTATGGATGTATTTATTTATTATTTTTAAGCGATTTTATTTATTTATTTATTTATTTATTTATTTATTTATTTTTGACAGAGAGAGAGAGAGAGAGAGAGAGAGAGAGAGAGAGAGATAGAAAGAGAGATACAGAGAGAGATACAGAGACAGAGAGAGAACTGAACTGGGGGAGCTCCCCACTTCAGCATATGGGTCCACACAGGCCAGGGCCGGGATTTGATCCTTGGTCCCTGGCACTGCAAAGTGAGCATGTAACCCACTGAGCTATCCCGGCTTCCCCTGGATGTATTTATTGATCAGTGTGAGATGAGTGTTTTAGCTAATCTTGTTTCAATCCTCTTGTGGTCATCAATGCAAAAGAAAAATGGCTCGTAAAAATCTCCAAATGGGTAGAGAAAAAGACCAGGAAGAAATATGGCTGATGCATTTTTTACACACAACCATTACAGATAGTCTGAACAAAATAGGAAAAATCATCACTTGTCGTAGAAATTCAGTCTATAATGTATGCCGGGGTGTTTACATAATTCCCAATCAGTGACAAACTAGTTTTAACAGGCTTAGTAGCCTGCAATGATGGGTTAAAGCCTGCAAAATAAAATTCAATGGGGACAAATAAAAAATGCCACCCAAAAGCCAGGGAGATATAACTCAAACAATTTACGATATTTAGCTTATTTGAAGCTCAAGATAATTCAACAATGCAATTTGGCTGCTGAGAAAACAGACTCTATCTTAGAGTGCATTACCAGAATTATAGTGTCTGAGAAAATGTGTGGACTGGCTATAGTTTCTATGAACATATCAAACCATATTTAGAAATGTTCCTAATTTGAATGGAGAAGGTGAAGAGTGTGTTCAAATTCACTATGATTGTTATCAGTCAATGGAGACTGTGGTGAGGTGCACTTTGTGCTGTTCACCTACCTCTGCCCTTAGATAAAGTAGAGAAATCAGATAGGTCTCTCAGAGTCAAACCATAAAAATCAACACATATTAGATGAAGAGAAACGATCCTAGGCCTGTAAGAAACAATATGTAAAGGGCTATTTATGTATATTAACATACATTAAACAAGTCAATAACAGAGGTGGAATATGGAAAAAAAAAGAGTCATAGAGAAAATAATTAGTCATGCTTAAACAAGCTCAGTCCAGGGCAGAAGGGGCCCAAAGTTATGAATTTTTGCAGATAGTCAAGGACCTATCTATTATGATCAAAGTATTAATATACAACCAGTTTTTGTAGTTGGATGCTATTAACCAGTCAGTCATCTATTTCTTTGTGTTTTGATTCTGTGCTCACCAAGCTACCTTCTGTTTACAGACTAACTGCCCATATAGGCTTGCCTACAGGGAGGGAAGGTGCTGGGGTGGTATCTGTTCTGAATGTGCGACATCCATAGCTGTCATTGTAAATGAATCTGATAGCACTCTATCTCATGGGCTTGAATAATGTGAATCTTCCGCAGAGGGTCAGAGATGCTCTTGATGTGCTTATAGAATTTGGCTTTAGAAATTGCAAAGCTGAGCCACAGACCCTTGATCAGAGCAAATTTGCCAAGGGAACAAATTCTACTTTATTGAGGGTTTTGGGGGAACAAGAAATTCTTGTGGCAATCAGAACAATAACCTTCTTGTGAACACCTGTAGTGGGAATTATCATTTGATACTTAGATATTGCTTCATTAAATCGGAACGCTTCGCCTTGAAGGGGCTGAACTTGATTTACTTTTGTATCATTTACAATATCCAGCACATAGAAATTTCACCAATCAACTAGTAGCTTGTCCCTGACCACTCTAGACCCAATTAACACTCTTCTTCAGGTTTAGTGCTTACCCACCTTCACATCCCTGCATCCCATCAAACATGCAGGGCTAGCTCCTTCCTCAGCACTTTCCTCATGCCACCCAGAGATAGTTATTGTACTGAGTGCTATAGCCCTCTCTCCACACTCCTCGTAGTCTACACTATAGACCTCATACTCCTTCTGTTCCTAAGTCCTTGTACTAACAGTCTCTCCCATCTGCTAAGTGTCCTTAGCTTGCTGACTTCCATAAGATGGTCCACACAATACTGCTTCTTCCATTGCTCCATAATCTTCAAACCATGAGCAAGTATTGCTCTGTCCCTGTGTCCAACCCAATATTTTATATCCTCATGTATTCCATTTGTTTTTTATTTCTAGCCACACCTTACAGCAGGGAAGTCCAAGCTTTTGGCTTCCCTGGGCCACATTGGAAAAAGAATTGTTTTGGCCCACACATAAAATACCCTGATATAATTATAGCTGACAAGCTAAAAAATAATCACAAAAATGTTTCATAATGTTTTAAGAAAGTTTACAAATTTGTGTTGGGCCGCATTGAAAGCCATACTGGGCCACATGTGGCCCGCAGGCCGTGGGTTGGAAAAGTTTGCCCTAGCATCTGCGCCTCTGCTTCTCTGGGATAGATGACTGGGTAATGCATTTCACAGGGTAACCTTTCATCTAATGTTTGTTTGTTGACTGAATACATTAACCATACAATTTAACTAATCTATAAATATTTTGGAGAAAATTCAACAGAGGTGAGAAGGCTGAGGAAGATGTAGTTGAAGTCTTTGCGCAGTGAGTGTAATGTTGTGTGAAAAAGGAATTATGCTTGTTATGCATTGAACCTGAGGGTGGAGCAGATAGAAGTTTCATGGAGGCAGAGGTGGATATATGTGTAGGTGCATGGGGTTTGGATTAAATATCATCATCCTTCCTTAGAACACAGCAATGCAAACACCTTGGTACCAGTATTGTTACTGTGACTATTCATGGTAATAGTACTACACTGACATTAAAATTTGTTTAGCACTTTATAGTATATGAAGGGCTATTTATATGTATATCATTTAATCTTCCTAATATGCCATGAGGCAATTTTTATTGTGCTTTCCAAGTTTACATACAGGGAAACAGAAGCTCCAAAATGTTAAAAATCACTGATCCCAGAGTCAGTAAATGGCAGAGATGAGATTCAAAACCAGGTCCTCTGGCTCTAAGTCTCCTCCCCTGCATTCCCCTCAGCTGTACTACTTACATAATAAAGCTACAACAATGAACTCTGTTTGGAGATCCAACTCAAGTCAACATCATAAGTGTTAAAAATCACTTAATGTAAACGTGTAGCAACATCATTTCTTTCTTCTACTTTAATGTGGACTTCCTTTGTGCTACAATAAAATGTTCATAAAGCAGTTAGCACCAATATTTTCCTTTCTCAGAGCCTTTCCTTGGTTTCTCTTCCTGGGCAGGCTATTCACTGGGGAGAGTGGGCCTTTGAGTATTTTGCAGTGTGCTGCAAACTGCACACGTACCACCCACTTGGGTGAATTACACTCACTTAGGAGCCAAGGCAGATGTCAGACACTGGTCCTGTAATGTACACCTGCAATTTTTCTGCATTTCTTTGGAAACACTGCTCTATTTGGGTGTCATCTGTGAGATAGGTTATGGGATATGGTTGCCATTTTCAAATGAAGATTTGAAAATAAAATGCCTTATTTGAATCCAGCCACAGAAAACCATTTAAACTCATCTACATGAAATTGATGTTAAAATTTAAGAGCATAACTGTACTAACTCTTGAATAAATGAGATAATTGACAGAAAAGACTTTATGCTCTGCAAATATTGGGGGATGTTATAATTATTAAAATTTACACAAAGATAAATCTTCAAAATCTATCTTTGCTGCTGCCAAAATCATTAATGTGGAATAATTAATCATTCTAAAGAATCCAAATGCAAATCAATGATAAATGGTTTTAAAAATAGAACTTATGGGGAAGCCGGGATAGCTCAGTGGGTTAAGCGCTCACTTTGCAGCGCCGGGACCGAGGATCGAATCCTGGCCCCGGCCCGTGCGGAACCATGTGCTGAACTGGGAGCTCCCCCAGTTCAGTTATCTCTGTCTCTCTGTCTCTCTCTGTCTCTGTCTCTGTATCTCTCTCTCTCTCTCTGTCAAAATAAATAAATAAATAAATAAATATATATTTAAAAAAAAAATAGAACTTAAAATTTCTGTCAAAATTCCAGGTTGGAGGGATGAGACACATATAGGAATATAGGCCAATTTCATTTCATAATTTGATGCATAGTCAACAACATCTATTGAATGGCTACTACGTACTAAGTACTATCTAAGCATTTTTTTACATTTGTTCTCTTGATCAATTTTCCCAATAAATCTATGATGAAGTAGGTATTATTTCCCTCATTTTACATATAAGAAAGCTACAGCTCCTATGTTTGGCATCTTTCTCAAGGTCACATAAATAGTAAATGAAAAACACCGAAATCTGATTCTAAGTCCAATATCTGTGCACTATGACCTGCCACTTTCCAAACAGAACATGCATATTTAACTACTGTCTTTCTAATGTTGGCAAGAACAGTTTCAGAATAGATTAACCTGATAATGGATTTTTGTTTAGGAGGAGCCATCAGTTGGAGAGGCTTTTTAAAGTATTTATCAGTCCCCATCCAGGTAAGAAGTGTGGGTCTTCCTTTCCATTCAATGGTGGTAAAACCAACCGCCAGGCAGGCTGGTATCTCAGGAAGCTTCTCTGTGTTTCAGATTACAAGCCTGTACCTTCTCTCTGGACAGTTTTGAGGAATCTGCTTTCTTGTGCTGGGGCTAAAATGAAGATAATTCTGGTCCAGATTTCTTATCATTGAAGGTAGAGAGTTGTAGAAGAGTCTGTTGACTATTCCTGCTGTTCTTTCATGCAAACATACATACACACTGTCACACAGAATCTAATCTGGCCATATATGAATAGAAAACTAATGTTCCCTGCTTTCCTCTCAGGAATTAGATAAGCTTTATCCCCAAAGATGAAGGTCAGAGGATTACCCAAATCACCAAATGGAGAAGATCAAACTTGAGCCCCACCAGACAGAGAGACTTGCATTGTGGAATTGACCCTGAGAAAGGATTTGTGGGTCTATCAGCCACAGCTGCTCGTAGAATCAGGATTAGAGGACCTCAATTTCTCATTTGTACCTTAGAGCTTAGATAACTTCAGAGCCTGGGAATCAATGTTCCATATGTTAGAAATTGGACAGGACTGCACAGAGTTTTGGTTGTTACTGTTATATAGTTATCAAACTATTTTGTCTTTAATCTCCAAAACATAAGAAACATCAGAGCATTATTTACTTCCATGAAGTTAAAGAAAATTAAAGTGTAGGAGATTGCCAGTATTAGTCAATGGAAAATATTGAACACAACTCCAGAGAAGATCCTATGCTAGGAACTAAATGGGAAAAAGAGATACAAATCATAAACTTTAAGGATTTAGAAGAGTAGCAGAATATTTGCCATTTAATGGGTATCTGCTGTTCTGGGCATTGCACTACAGGCTTTATTCACTTTCCATCTTCACAACAAGGTTAAGAGGGTAACAGTGGCCTATTTCACAGAATAAAAAACTGAGACTCAAAGATTAAGCAAGTCAATTGTTTGGGGTCCTGTAGCCAGTTAATGATGGCATGTAGACTAGAACCTGGTTAAAGTCCTCCAAAGGCTCTGTCCAGCACACCACACTGCCTTCTTATCTATGTGGAATGACTAATGCCTATGAGGAAAGTCTATAAAATCGATTTCTAAAATCTATAAACTCATATGGTTCTCTTTAATATATAAATTGTTTATACACTAGTTATAAAGACACTGTCAATCCTCTTTGGATTTACTGCCAGAATGCTAGGACACATTGCTTTACATAGTCTGAAGGATGGTAACTCTTTGCTCTTTAATCTTTACACAAAAAGGTCTCATCTTTTATACGGGTCTGATTTTTGGAAATAGTCAAAATTATTAATGGTTCAATCTGGTGCATGAATTGACTGATGACACTGTGTAATAGAATTAAAAGGGAAAAAAAAAGGTGGGAATGCCAAGATAGCTCAGCAGATTGAACACTCACCACACAACTGCAAGGTCTGGGGATCCAATCCCAGCCCCGGCCCATGCAAACCCATGAACTGAACTGTGGCATGACTGTTAACCACCGGGATGGCACAGGGGTGAAAGTTCTTGCCTTCCATGTAGGAGGCCCCCAGTTTGGTTTCCACCCTGTGTGGTCCCACATCCACCTGTGTGGAATGAAACCATTGCACAGCTATGTACAACTACGGAGACTGTTCTAGGCCCTCCTTCCTTCTGTTTCTTTCTCTCTCTCTCACCTTCTCTCAAACAATAAAAAAAAGAAAGGAAAAAAGGGAAAGAAAACAAAGTGTAATTATAAAAATAATAATAATACAATTATATGAGGGCTCTCCAGAAAAAAATTCAGCCATAGTCAATATAACAAGGAATGGTTACACAGGCTGGGCAGCCCTTGTATACTTCCTGGAGTGTTTATTTCTGAACCAGCATCATGACCTTATATGCACACAAAGCAGAGATGTTCCAATATAAAGGAGAGTATATTCAAGAATAGTGAACGGTAGAGAAAAATGAGCGATGAGGGCAAGATTTTGGAGGGCTGGAGTGGATCAAGTCTTTTATGGCTAATGACTTGATGTGATATTTCTTGCCTTGTAAAACTGACCCTCAGTTATCTCCTCTATTCACTAAAAAAGGTGAAACTAGTTGACTGTCACAAAAATATCAAATTTAGGATTTAAAAAATTCAAATATTTTAAGATTTTAAGTAAGAAATTATTAAGACTTACAAAACATTATAAAGGGATAGATTTAAGATGTAAATGTCTGGGTCATTCAGAAGAGTTAGCACTTTAAATCAATGTTCTCAAAGTAGGACACTCAAGATAATCTGAGGGCTCAGGAAGAATATTGCAACTTCCATTTCTATCTATTAATTTTTAAAAATCTTTTTTAAAATCTCTGTCTTTTAAAATTTCTATTTTTGTACATATTTTATAACCTATATAACCTTTTTGTTCAATATTACATGAATATAATTCATACATAGGCACACACAATATATAAATATAAGAATATAATATATTTATATAGTAATTGATGAGGTGGTTTGTGATTATGAAAACTTTGAAGACCACTGCTCTAGACCCAGTCAGGAGAGATTGGGTGGGGCAGGCTCAAAATGCACATATAACACTACAAAGTGGCAGATGCTGCACCTCTATAGGAGACTGTTTTTTCCTGTAATAGGTATAAGTCATAAGAGGTTATCAGGGGAAAGCTTTTTCATACTTTGGTTGTTTATCACCTTGGAATCTTTCATATGCATTCTGCACTATGACTTAGACTTAGGCTGATGTAGTTGATGAGCTGCTTTTGCTGGGCGAAAGCCTATAAAATAAAGTCTTGGTCTTAAGTGCTTCATTTGGGGTAGAGAAATACGATTATGACCTAAGTGAGATGGACAAGGTAGGCTACAGTTAATAAGACCCTTGAAGTTCATGTCTGAGACTTGTGCTGAAGACATGATTTCACTGACTGACAAGGGCTACGAAAGTCATTAGGATGCCATGTTTGGGATGCTAAGCATGAAATATAAAAGTTGTAGAATGATTGTTAGAACTGAAAAACCTTAGAGGTCATCTGATCTACACTCATTTTACAGTAAGGAAACTGAGGTCCACAGAGTTAGGGTCAGAACATTTTTAATGTTATGTTGTATAAGACTCTGCCTCATTAATTCAGGAAGCAAGGACAGTCCAATGTCTCTTGGGCCAGCCCAACTTTTAGCTGTGCTCAGAAGGAGGACTTTGGTATTTGAGAATAGGAAAACATTTTACTTCATAAGGAATGCAAATTCAACTCTACTCATGTTAGCATAATATTTTTCTCCATTTGTACCGGGGAACTATGTTACAAGGAGATAATTTTGAAATGTGCATATTATGATACATGGATAGACCACATGTAACTCTTCAAAAAATATTCAAGCATAGCAAATCTTGGTCTTATTCCAGGATTATAAGCCATTTGCATTTTTTTTTACCCTCTCAGGGATAGAAATATTAACTATCATAGATGTGTCTTATAATGGCCAATGTTGGAATTTTCCCAAGCTTTTTTATGGCTAATTCTTGGGACGTTTTCCATCTATTTTTTATTGCAAGCAACTGAGGATATAATGCAGTGATAACCCTCAAAAGGAAAATGTGAATTATTTTACTGGTATGATTTTTCTGGAAGGAGTTTTGCATCCTCTGTGTGTCCCATTAATTTAAATATTGGATTTCCTCTGAGGATTTACAGGCTGAGTTTGTGCTTCTGTAATTGCACATGCATTTCCCGCATTTCCTTTCTCCCTATCTGGAATGTCCTTCATCCTTGGTTAATACCTCCATTTCTTTATAGACTTAGCTCACAGGTGACTTAACTGACCTCTTGCCTCTCCCCTCAGCAAGGTGAAGGAATCTTTTTCTTTTGGGGTACTTCTACTATGAAACTTCTCAGACTGCTAAAATTATCTGAGGAATTGTCTGTTCCCTACCCTAAATCTTGAGTTCCAGAATGACAGAGAGTATCTTTTGTTCTACATTTTCAGTGACTAGTGATAATCTAGAACTGGTAGCTCCTGAAACATGTTTTTAGAGAAACACAAATTATTTTCAGAATCTTATTAAAGCACAGCTAAAATGATCTAGGCTAGTTATAGCAATTTACTATTTACTTCAAATGATCAATAGCTTTTGCATTAAATAAACCATTCAATTGCTTTGAAAGAAACATCCAACATTTGATTCATTATCAACAGTGGGATATCAATGAATCAACTCTGCTCAGAGAAACAGATTGAGCCAAGAGGATTCTAGGCAATTATCTTTTGATAACACATGTTGCTAAAACTACAACCACTAAAGCATTGGAGAAACAAGATGATACGCTGGCCTCCATCTCTTCTTTGAAAATTGTTTATTTTGGTCTGTTTCTATCATCTTACATTAATACCTATAGTTCAAAAGGAATTATTACATTAAATACTATAATTTTCTTTTTGTCCTGGGTAGCTGTGCAATGCATGCTCTAAAAATGTAGTCCCTTGATAAATTTCTTTCATGTCAATTTCTTTCTGGATGAAACATAAATGTTTTAATCTATGATGGCATATTTCTGATCCTGCTTGGTTGGCAAATTATAGATGCTTATGACTTCTACATTTAAATTAAGGGACAAAAACAGTTATAAATTTTATAACCTAGATAAAAATCATATTTCTTTACTTATCCCTTTTGCTTATAGCATGACAACTTCATGGGTTCTGAGAACTGATCTAAAAAACAAAAACAAAAACAAAAAAAACCTCACCTAATTTCCTCCTTACTATTAATGGATTTCTCTCTTTTCCTATATCTCAATTAGCGTTGGCAGGGAAAACAAAGACTTGCCAGGATGATGCTTATGATTTGAATCTCTTATATTAATTTAAACCTAAATCATTGCAATATTAAAACACTGCCAATGTGGTATCCTTTTTTTTTTATTCAAAACAAAATTTTAAGCATGAAGTCTTTCCCACTGCACTCCACATCCATTTACAAAACAAACTCTAAGAAAGAATATACTTTCATTTTCCCCTCAAACATCCATTATGCCAATGATAACTTTTTTCAAGAAAAAAGGTTTGATCTCTGCATGTTTATTTCAAAGTCCTGTCATCCTCCCAAAGGACTAGATTTGTGATTATAAAAAGCTACTGCCTACCTAAGTTTTGGCATGTTTTGTTTCAATAGAGAATACTTTTTAAGTCAAGAGTAAGGAAGCCAGGGATGTCAGGATAGCAGGTCACACGGCCCTGGCTCGTGCAAACCCATGCACTGAACTGCAGCATAACCTGTAACCGCTGAGATGGCAGTGAAGGTTCTCACTTCCCCTGCAGGTTCTGTTCCCACTCGGGGTTGTACCATATCCACCTGTGCAGAATGAAACTATGTCACAACTAATAATATACAAGTATGGGGACTGCTCTGGGCCCTCCCTCCTTCTCTCTCTCTCTCACCTTCTCTCAAACAATAAAATAAATCTTAAAACAAGGAGTAAGGAAGACAGACAGAGAAAGAAAAAACAATTTATGTAACTCATTTATTCATTCATCCACTCATCTAGAGGAAGCACTCTTGTTATACACAGAGAAGAATCTGATTCCCAGTCTCCTCCCAAGGATCTTATAAGGTGGTAGGGGACGAGAGGCATGTCAAAGTAACTATATTATAGACAGGAAGTGAATTGTGTGGGGGTGATAATTCAGTCCTCACAGATACAGCCCTATCTAACACTTAAATACTCCCATCCTGATTAGTTGTAGCTGCTTCCCAGGTCTCCCACACAACCATCTCATCCCTCAGCTCCTGTGTAGACATCCTTCTAGGACCTCTCAGTGGACCAGCAGCTAAAGGTGAAAGCTCGTGCCAACCGGGGAACTCCAGCTCTGCTTCTGCTCTGACAGGCCGTTGCCTGGGCGGTTCTGTTTGTGACATATTTGGTTTATCATACTTGCAAAAATGATCCAAAGAGGAGAACAAACTCACTGGGAAACAGTCTCTGACTGTACCTCAACAACCTGCAAAGTTAGAAATAGTTGGGACTCTATTTTGGAGCCTGAGTTTGAAGAATGTCTTCAGAAAATTCTGCCTCTTTTGATACAAAAGTCCAGGTGGGATGCGGGGCTTACTACTGAGAGTGTTTGCTTTTACAGATCAGGTGGAGCCTCTCAAAACACGCATGGAAGTTTACGTTCCTTTGTTTGCCACCCATAATGACTAGCTTTTTGTTGTCAAATTTGCATTTGAAGCCGCTATTAAACCACAGTATCGAAATAACAATGACAGTGGCTGCAAAATATGAGAAACAAAAGAAAAGAACAGGAGAAAAAAAATCAACCTTTGAAGAATTGTTCCAAATACAGTAATTACACAGAGCTGTGAAGAGTCTCATTCACATATAATGTATACTTCCTGTGAGGGAGGAAATGCTGTACAAACAAATTTGAGCAGAACCTACAATTCTCATCTGACAAACCCTTGCGCAGGGGCCACTTTTGCAGTCTAGACAAGAGTGACTCAGAAAAATAAGTACTTCGCAGTTGAGCAAGGCACTCAGGGAAATTTGTCAAAATCAGCATGGAAATTGTAACAAAAGGAAGATAAATTTGGTTTGTCTTTGTTAAAGCGACTAACCAGAGTGGTGGGACCCTGTTTCTAATTGTCCAGCGTTTCCTGTTTGTTTATTGTGGTTGGAAAAATTTTGATTCTTACAGATTTTGACGAGATCTGTACTAATTAAAAAACATTTTTAAACCAAAGTAATACATTTACATAGCTTTTCTTTTCTCTCTTATTTTTACTGTACTAGACAGTATGAAAAGTAAACCAATCCTCTTTGCATTCCTCATTTCTACTGCTCAGAGGCCACCCATTGCAACTCTTTCAACACCTTTTTCTCTTGGAATATAGTCTCTCCACATTTCTCACTAGCACGTTAATGCCCTTACCTGCCTGACAATTGTAAACATTATTTCCATTATTAAGCAATCTAATATATTCCCCAAACCTTTGAAAAATTCCCTAAACTTCCCCATATCCAATAAATTTAGTTAAATCAATAGTCAGTGTTTACATTTTTGGTCACTAAACATTACTACTGAGCTAAGAAGTGTTCTAAGGTTACAGATTTTTTTTTTTCTGAAGAGTTGCCTTACCCCATCCTCCACTTATTCATAGGTCCATGTATATATTACTATTCTCACACTCCAACTTTTTCAAAAGATCTGTCAAATCATTGATCGCTATATTTTCCAAATATTTAATCACATCAAATAACCTAATTGTTCTAATCCTCTCTTTTTAATGGCAATTTTTCTCCCATAACCCTCTCTCTATCTTGTGTTCCAACCTTGACTGTGTCTCTGTGAGCCTGTTCTAACGTCCAGGACTCCCCCTACATCTTTCTTTTGACTAGGATCTCCTGTTTCTTATATCCCATGTTCAAATACTTTTTGGTTTACTCCCACGTATCACCAAAAATGAATTCTTAATGTACTTCCTAATCAGAAAGGCATGGGTAGTAATGTTTTTGGCCCTCAACTATGGAAAGTATCTTCTTCTTGCCTGGTTTGAATTTCACATTAAAATGAATTCCCTCGGGATTCTGGAGGCATTACTCCATTCTCTTTTAGCCTCCAAAATTGGTGCTGAGAAGTCTGATGACATCTTTTCATTTTTGATCGGATCTATTTTTCCTCTCTGAAAACCATCAGGGTTTTCTTTTCACTCCCATGTTCTAGAATTTCATGGTTGTGTGCCTCATTGACAGGGCTCCTTTCTCTGCCTGTCTTCCGTTTTCTGTGCTGAGCCTCAGCGGCACCTTCCACTCCAAAGACTTGTGCTATTCAGCTCTGGGATGAATTTATGTGTGAGATCTTTGACACACTGACTTCCTCTGATTCTCTCTCTTGAGACTTTTCATTAGATGTAAGGCCTCCTGAATGGGTCTTCTAACTTCTTTTTAAAATCCTTTGTCAATTAATTAATTAATTTGATGATTTTATTCTCTTTTCTGGGAGATTTCTTCAAGTTTACCTTCCAACACTTCTAGTTAATGCTTTTACTTTTGGCTTTAAAATTTTAAGATCTTTCTCCAACTAATCCTTTTCCATGCCAATTGTGGCAGACATACCCTAATGTGACCTCCATTGAGTCACTCTCTAATATCAAAGCCTACCCTCGAATTGGAGCAGACCCTGTGACTTGCTTTCAGTCAATAGAATATGGCAAAGCCCATAAGATGGTCACTCTCTATATTAGATTATGTCATACTATGAAGGTAAAAGTTAAACTCCTAGAACTACGTTATGTTATACAAGACTTTGTTTGAGTGGAGCAGAGTGAGAGATTCTCCCAGTGGCCTGAAAGAAGGAAGCTGTCATTGGTGTGAAAGCCTGTGAGAACACCACCTGGCAAGGAACTGTATTTAGCCTCCAGGAGCTGAGAACAGTCCCCTGTTGACAGCCAGCAATAAAACCAGGACCTACAACCTCCTCAAACCACAAGAAACGGAATGCAGCCAACACCCACACGAGCTCATAAGAAAATCTCAGGCTTTAGAAAGAAACACAACTCAGCCTAGATTGCAGCCTGCTGAGACCCCAGCAGGATCAGCTAAGCCATGTCAGGAGTGTCGACCCATGAAAACTATGAAATAATGATGTGGTTTTAAGCTGTTCAATTTGTGGTGATTTGTTATGTGGTCATAGATAACTAATATGCAACCTACTATTCGATCTATGGTTGCAATAGCATCTCTCATCTTTCTGAATATTTATTTTTTTTAAGATTTATTTTATTGTTTTTTGACAGAGAGAGAGAGAGAGAGAGAGAGAGAGAGAGAGAGAGACAGAGACAGAGACAGAGAGAGAAAGGGGAAGGCCCAGAGCAGCCTCCATAGTTGCATGCCATTAGTTTTCGACATAGTTTCATTCCACAGGTGGCTGTGGGGCTGGGCAGGGCGGGAACCAGGCCTCCTGCATGGGAGGTGTGCCCCCATGAGCCAGGGTCCTCCCACATGGGAAGTTCTCCCCAGCAGAACTGAACCGGGGTGGGAAATATACCCCAGTTCAGCATATGAGTCCACACGGGCCAGGGCCTGGACTCAATCCTCATACCCCAGGCCTGCAATGCAAGTGCTCAAACTGCTGAGACATCCCAGCTTTCCTTGAATATTTCTTTGCTTTCCTAATTATTTGTTTCCTCTACTGTTTTTAAGTATGTTTTTATTGCTTTCATGTTGAGGGTTTTCCACAAATGTCTGATAGAAGTTGGATAAAATTTCCTGATTAAAATAAGGAACTAAAAAGTTACTTGAAAGTCTTGTGGGACTTACTGACCATGAGTGATACATCAACGTTTTTGTTTGTCAAGAGACCCCAAATCATAGCAACTGTATAGGTCTTTATCTTTGGGGCCATTTTGTTTCCAGAGATGAACTTTGAATCGCCTGGCTGGTGGTAAATGTCTAGTAGCTGCATTCTGGGGCTGGGAATGGAAAAGTGATGGGTGTGAGGAAACTACCATCAATATGTTAATTTAAATTTAATTTTTTGACTTTTAGCTCTGAGCTTTGCATTTGGCCCCCTAAAACAAACAAACAAACAAACAAAAAACTCACCCCGATTTTTAGTTTTTGCTCATTTCTGTGTATAAATACTCTCCCTGATTTCAAGCTACCAAATGTGATGTGAATGTGTGAACAGAGTTGGGAAGAAATGTGTATGGTTGGCCTGTGTAGGCCCTGATGTGCTGTCTCTAACATATCACTGGTCCCAGGGCCCCCAAACTCTATTTCAGTCTCCCTAGAGAATCAACTTCTAAATACATTGTATATGGATAGGTCACTGAAGTTTAGAGGTGGATATTGCAAAGGAAAAAAAAATACGTGGAAAATAAGAGTTCAGTGTTCAATTTTTCTGTGTCCCAACTCTTAGTTCACTTCTGAAATCATGGGGCCTCAGAGGCTGAAAACAAAAGAATGAAATTGCCGAGTGTGGCCATGAGTTTTCTCAGACATAGAAGTTTTTCACATTGGTGCTTGTTCTTTGGTCACGCTGGATGACTGAACGCAACCCAGATTTAACCTTCTGGGCAACATCCCGAAAGAAATGGCAACTTCCATCTTCAACGTCTGGTTTAGAAGCTGCACACATGTGCCCCTTAACAGCTCAGAGCCTTTTGCATGAAGGGTGCAGATCTCTCCGGCTCGTGGCTGGACCCGTCTTCCTGAAAGGCGGTGAACACCGTTAGCATAGGTGACGGACTGGATGGGAGCACATCCCACTACCCTCCTCCCCTAGCAGTTCAGTTGGTTCCTCAGGTAAGCCCAATCAGGGCAAAACACTGGGCAAATGAGCAGTGCCCCGGGCCCTTGCCTATTCGTGTAACTCCAAGGCCAGTTCCAAAATATTGGCTCTAAGTTTGAGAGATGCTGCTGCAGTACTGTCTGTGCTTTCTCTCCACAGGAAGGGCAGCAGAAACAGGTTTACCAAGACAACAAAACTGGCTTCTCTCCCGTCCCGGATTTTAACTGAAGCTTTCGAGAAAGATCAAGGAGACAGAGTCCAAGGGGAGAAGCCTTGCAGGGGGGCTTGGCAGTGTTACGAGAGAGGGAAGGAACGAGCAGGGGCTGCCATCCGTCCTCCTCTCTACTGGTGGGTGTCTGTCTGACTCTTCTCATCTCTGCCAAGTCCACCAGGCCAGCTGGGCAGCAGCCTTTCCAGGGGGAAGTGCCTCTGAAGTAGGAGGCTGTGGATGTGTTGCCCTGTGTGGAGTGGCAGCACAGAGTTCAGGTTCTGCAGAATAATCAGAAGAATCGAGACCCAGGCTGCGTCCCTTCCAGGAGAGGTTTCCTGGGGCAAGATGAGACACAGCCGTGTTCTAGGAGCCCTCTAACAAGCCGGTTGCAAGGACGTTGCAGGCCGCGTAGAGCCCGGATCACGTCCTGTGCATTCCGAGGTGCTTAGTGCATAGAGAGAGCAGAGATTTTTAAGTCTTGCCATATTGATTTTTTTCCTTTGTTTTTTTGAAAAGTAAAGTTTAGAGTTTTTGTTTTTTTTTTAATTATGAAATACATATGCAATAAGGAAAATTAGAGAATGCAATTAAGTGGGGGAGAGACAGACAGAGAGAGACAGAGAGCAAGAGAGAGACCACCCAGAAAAGACCATTATTATGATTTTGAGATATTTTTCCAATCACTTTTTTTCAGTTTAATCTTTTCTTTTTTAAGATTTATTTTGTTTTTTGAGAGAAAGTGAGTGAGAGAGAGAGGGAGAGAGAGAGAGAGAGAGAGAGAAGAGGGAGGGCCTAGAGCAGTCTTCATAGTTGTGTATCATTAGTTGTGACATAGTCTCATTTCACACAGGTGAAGGAGGGGCTGTGTGGGGTGGGAACTGATCTGGGGGCCTCCCACACGGGAGGTGGGAACCTTTGCTGCCATCTTAGCAGTTACCAGCTGCACCACAGTTCAGCATGTGGGTTGGCATGGGCCAGGGTGGGGATTCGATCTTCTGATCTCGCAGTTGCAAGGAAAGACCTCAACCTATGGAGCTATCCCGGCATCCCCTTCTGCGTAATCCTTAAAAAAAGGCAATTTTATTGTAGCAATAGTAAAATAAAATTTCCTATTTTGACAATGGTTAAGTGTTACCAGTCAGTGTCATTAAGTATATTCACAATGTTGTGTTACCATCACTACCATCTATTTCCAGAATTTTTTCATCATCCCTAACAGAAACTCTAATCCTTCACCAATAACTCTTTATCCCCTACGCTCTCTAGCCCGTCTTGAAGAATTTGCCTATGTTAAATAGCTCATATAAGTGGAATCATACAATATTTGTCTTTGTGTGTCTGGCTTATTTCAATTAGCATAATATTTTCAAAGTTTATCCGGGCTGTACCATGTATCAGAACTTCATTCCTTTCTTATAGCTGAATAATATGCCACTGAATGTGTTTACCACATTTTGTTTATCCATTCATCTGCTGATGGATACTTAAATTGTTTCCACCTTTTTTCGATTGCCAACAATGTTGCTATGAACATTGGCCTATGAGTATCTGTTTGAGTTCATGGTTTCAAGTCTTTTGAGTCTATAACTACCAGTGGCATTTTATTCAGCTCCTCATGTTGTTCTCTAGAGAAGCATTGCTCTGTAATAAGGCACTCAGAGTAGTGGGAGCAGAAGTGCTGCTTCACATGAACTGTCACTACCCGCTAAGGCCAGCTTTCTCCATCATAGGCTCTGCCTGGCCAGGCCTTCGCACTAGGTGATGAACTCTCATTAGGCACCTTAGCATACCTTAGTGGGAAGAATACGGGGTCTATGCCAGATGGACCTACGTGCAAATCCTGCCTTAACCACTAACCCACCAGTTGTTATCTCATGGCAACAGTTCATGTCTTGAGCCTTGCTTTGTTCATCTGTAAAATGGGGATTATAGTATTAATAGTTGTGATATTGTAAATACACATTTGGTTTTTGTTCCCTTTTCTGGCCCAGAGCTTTTAAAACCGTTGGATTTTCCTATGACAAGAGCTATAAAAGTAGAAGAGGCATCTGTCTTTTGTTATCCATAACAAGCTCCTTTCAACCACACCAGAGTTTCTGTTAATGAGCTGTTGTTTGGAACGCCCTTAAGGATGGGGGCTGGTTGCCAGGGGGATTGACCAAGTGATTAGAGGGTTGGAACTTTTAGCTCCATTCTCCAACCTCGTGGGGAGGGCAGAGGGGCCGGGGATTGGGTTCAATCACCAAAGGCCCACTATTTAATCAATCATGCCTATGTAACGAAGCCTCCATAAAAACTCACAAGGGCAAGGTTAAGGAGAGCTTCCGGGTTGGTGAACACGCGGAGGTGCTGGGAGAGCATTGTGATCGAAGAGAACATAGAAGCTCCTGGCCCTTTCCCCACGCCTTGCCCTGTGCATCTCTCCATTCTGGTGGTTCCTGTTTTATCCTTTTATAATAAATAGGTAATCCACGAAGTAAACTGTTTTCCTGAGTTCTATTAGGGAGAAATTAATTGAACCCCAGGATGGGATCTTGGGAACCCCTGATTTATAGACGAGGCACAGGTCAGAGCCTGGACTTGCACCTGGCATTTGGAGTGGAGCAGGGGCAGTCTCGTGGGACGGAGCCCTTCATCTGGGGGATCTGATGCTAATTGCATGAGGATAGTATCAGAACTGAATTAAATTGTAGCTAGAACTGCAAAATTGCCTGATATGTTGAAAACCCGAACATCTGGTGTCAGAAGTGAAGCAATGTTGTTGAGTAGTACGAGAGTGAAGGAGAGACACACAGGAGTGTGTTTTTCTTTCAAAATGGTATTGTCTTTGTGAGGTTGCTGTGAGCATTACATGAGCCACTGTGCCTAAAATAGTGGTTGGCATGCAGTAAGTGCCAAGTAAATGTTGCTTTCCCACCTTCCTCTGCCTACCCTATGCCCATCCCGTGGATGAAACATATTTGCCTCATCGTGTAGTTTGCAGGAAAGAATACAATAAATCTTTTAGAAAAATTTAGGAGACTCTTTGCTCCCACAGTGGCTCTGAGAAGCTCATGATCTGTGGTTTTAATAATAATTCCAACAATCTCAGTGCCAAGTGACAGCTGACTGCCAGCGCTGTCTTGCCTGGGACAATGCCAATCATAGGGTATGTGCAAAAGGGAGGACAGAAACACAAGCTAGGAGACCAGCTTCCTTAGGGACTAGCTTGGGAGAGAGCCACCAGGCCGCCTGCAGAAAAGCAGAGGGAAGACGCCCTGGCAACCGGGTAGTCTTCTTGGTTTGGCCCGAGTATGAAAAAGCAAACAACTACCTACGTCCGCAGGCAAACGGTTGCTTGTTCAGCTTTGCTTGTGGTCTTCCTCCTCTTGGATTTTAACCCCGTGAGTTTCTTATTCTGTAGTCTAGTGGGTCATTCATGCCCTGGATGAGCCCTGGAGGAACACCGATGGGAGTGGGTAAAATCGTGGCTGATTAAGCCCCCCCAACAAAGACAGACCTGGTGGCAGGGGACATCAGGAGACAAGGCCTCGAGGTGAACGCAGAGGTGGACTCAGCAAGCCTCACTCACCAGATAAATTGGTTGCCTCCTCTGATTTTTTTTTAAGGCCCAAAACTATGGGCTGGGCTTCAGAGGAGTGTGTCCTTCAGCCCTAGTTCTAGAAAGTGGGACAAGTTTGGTATAGACTCTCAGAGCAACTATGATGTGTGTCCATGTCAAATTCTTTTTATTTTTTTTTTGGCGGGGGGTTGGGGGTTACTGGGGGGATTGTGATGAATGCAGGAGTTAGTAGTGGTCTTGACAGCAACTCTTCTATTCTTCCAAAGGCTGACATCCCTTTGCGCCTTTTATCTTCTGTCCGCTACACCTGGACAGAAGCACAGTGGGTCCCCATGTTCAAGTCTGAGGCAGAAGGAGGGGCGGGTGGCAGGAGGGAAGCTGTGAGGCTTGTGAGTAGAGGAGGCGTTTCTTCTGGGGGGAGGCAATGGCAGCAGTTGAGCATTAAGGAGGCTTTGGAGCAGCTGTGAGTTTGGAGTTGGGGTGTGCTGATAAACTAGCTTCCCGGAAACCAAAAAGAGCCCTGGTTTGATGCTTTTGCTGAGTTCCACGGTGTAAAAACTCCCAGCATGGGTGCCTGCAAGCTACCAGTGTAAAGTCAACTGGCTGGAAACACTCAGCACACCATGAGGTGGGAGGGAAGTAAAGAAGTAAAGAGGGTCAAGATGAACATTTAGTGTTTTAATTACCTATGATGTTCTTTGAGAAAGAGAATTGGAGAATTTTGTTACCTTGGACTCTTGAACAACACTAGATTTGAAATAGGAGGCTATTTTGACTGGTCTAGACGAGTCTCTTGCTTAATAAGGGTGACTCTCAGAGGGAAAGAGGAAAACAGGCCTAAATGTGTTGCACTTATATTTCAGGCATTTTCTGTATTTTATGCCATTCACACCTCATAATAATGCTAGAAGGCAAGTATGATGGGTCTCATTCTACAGATGATGCAGATAAAGTGGGTTGAGAGATTCAGAGTAGCTTTCCTAAGGTCACACTGCTAGGAAGTGGGCCATTTAGGACCTGAACTTCATCTCTCTTGGCTCCAGGGTCATTGCTTTGTTCACATACCACCCTGCACAAACCTGGTTTATGCAGCCTGGGGCACAGGTCCAGCAGCCGGGGTGCAGGGTAGTGGTGATCATTGTATCATTTTTGGTTTCCCTTTCAAAGGACAATTTTCCTCTACCAAAATGCCTGTTCCCATGTTGTTTCCTTCTCTGTGTCTTCCTCTTCTACAGTCCTCCTTTCATTCCAAAGTCTAAAATTCAACGTTGGCTCAAGTACAGGACCAACTTTCACCCTGGTATGAAGGTTTGTGAAGTACGGACCTTGCATCTGGCAGAAGCTGCCCATTGGACTCAAGCTACTCAGGAAGCTTTGCCAAAGCCCCAAGTCCTGCACAAGCCCCTCAAGTGCTGGGGCCCCATAGACTTTTTGTCTGAATGCTCTTCTAGCCCTTCCTTAAGGCCCTAAACCTCGGGAGGGTAGTTATTATTGGTGATTCTTAGCTCAGGGTTACTTCCTTGGTCCAAACTGAGCTGTTATTTGTAGATGTTGTCCCCCCCCCCACCACCACACACCCCTGGGTAAATAGATGTCTATCTGTCTTCAACCTTCAATGGCCTTAGGTGTCACTTTTTAAACTGGGTGAGTCCATGATCTATGAATTTTGGGGGAAACACATATCTACGCATCCAGCTATTGTTCTGTCTTCTGCCAGCTTCTTGTTCTCTGTGTGCTTTCTCTTTAATTATCCTGCAGGAGTTGTCATCTTGGACACGGATCACCTCCATGCTGGAAGGATCTGGACCCTGTTCTACAGGATCCTCAGTTCACAGTTCACATTACACATCTGCAAGTTCAAGACAATCACTGGCTTATCCAGGGAAAGCCTCATGGATTCTGGTGTTGTAGAAAATTAAAAAGTACCTGGGTGAGTACTCAGACAGGCAGAGAAATTACAGAGAGCATGGCTTTGGAGCCACCAGCTACTTAATTCTCATTCCATTTAATAGCTGATTAATCTTCAAATCTCACGTTCTTAATCTATAATATGGGGCTATAGAAGGAATGTATCTTAGAGGGCTGCCTTTAGAGTAGAATGTGATAATGCATCTCTAATGCTTGTTTCTTAGGATGCAGCACCATACATAATATTTCACAAGGTGCCTTTGACATTTCAGATGGTCAATAACCATTTGTGCTTTGATTGCTTAGTTACACATTAACTTGGAAACATCAAATTTATGCTTCATAGGAGCATCCTGACCCTCTTACAACCAAGAGGTTCAGGCTCAGGTGGGAGAAGGCAGTGTAGGTGGGGAAACACTAGCTACAGGCTGAGCATCCCAAAGTTGTCCTGTCCTTGTGGGGAAGAAAGTGTGGAGTGTGCATAGAATAGATTCTTTTTAAACCAAGGCAGAGCTTAGATGTGTCCCCAGTAGGGTTCTGGGATACACTATGTCCTCTCTGCAGAATTCTTTTACCCCAGACCTTCCAAATTTTATAGCTTTGAAAAAATCCGATGCTAACAGCACTCCAGAGTGTGCACCTGACACTTACATTTCTCACTGAAGATGATGCCATGCATGGGTGATGTGATGTGGACTTGTACATCTGAAAACTAATTGTTACCAACCAATGTCACCCCATTAAATTTAACAATAAAAAATAAATAAAGTAAAAATAAAGTGAAAAACTTCTCTTTTTAAGTTGCTCCTTGGTTACTCAGCATTATAATGACATTAAATAAACATGTAAGCAAAAGAGGTACATACTTCTCAAGCATCCTACTCTTATAGGTAAAGATTTTGCCTCTACTCTTTTTGTATTTCCTTTCAGGTCATGTCCATATGCATTTATTATATTTACACAAGTGTATCCATAGTATAAAACCAACTGTGCCTTTTTCTTTTAAAAAAATTACTACAGCATGAACATTTTTAATTTTACTATAGCTTCAAGTTTATTATTTGTAATGCCAGAACATTATTCAACTGAGAGACTTAACTGTGGTTCAGTGACTGTTTTTCTGAAAGAGGGCATTCAAAGTGTTTCTAATCTTAAGATGACATTAAAAGGAACATATCTGAATATTTGTATTTCTCTATATAATGTTTTTGTGTGCATACATGCACATATTTACTTACACACATATTTATTCCATTTGTATTATTCCTCACAAAAAATTCTTATATTTGAGATTGTTGAGTCAATCGGTGGGAACATTTGTAGAGAAGCCAATATTTTAGAGCAGGGGTCCCCACGCCCCCGCCCAAGCCCGGGGCCATGGATGGGTATCAGTCTGTGTCCTGTTAGGAACTGAGCTGCACAGCAGGGGGGGAGGGGCACCAGTTCAAGAGAAGCTTCATCTGTATTTATAGCTGCTCTCCATTGCTCACATTACTGTCTGAGATCAGCCTCTTGTCAGATCAGAGGGGGCATGAGATTCTCATAGAAGCGGGAACTCTATTGTGAACTGTGCATGTGAGGGATCTCGGTTGTGCACTCCTATGAGAGTCTAATGGCTGGTGATCTGAGGTGGAGCTGAGGCAGTGATGCTATGAGGAGCAGCTGCAAATACAGATTCACATGAGCAGAGAGATTTGACTGCACAGAGACCATCATAAATTAATTGCTTGCAGACTCATATGAAAACCCTATTGGTAAGTGGAAAGTGGCAAGTTGCGTCTGGTGGCAGGCTTTATAGTGGCAAGTGAGTTGCATAATTAGTTCATTATATATTACAATGTAATAACAATAATAATAGAAATATAGTGCACAATAAATGTAATACACTTGAATCATTCCAAAATCATCCCCCTCCTTTCCTACCTCTGTCCATGGAAAAACTGTCTTCCAGGAAATGGGTCCCTGGTGCCAAAAATGTTGGGACCACTGTTTCAGAGCATTCAGGTATAGGGATTAATGAAATTACAAAGGACCTTAAGATCTTGGAATAAAGAGAATTCTAGCTATACTCTAAGTCTAATATATTATTCTGTGAAATAAAGCTATGTCAAGCTTCCTGAAAAATCATGTCCTTTCAGATCAAGCACCTTTTCTTTGCCTAGCGAAGCTACTGTTTATATAATTATGCTAGTTTGAAATTGGCAAAACCCTTCAACCTGGAGCGAGACTATTTCAGGCTGACAGATGTGTGGACATTGCAGGCTTGGACGCACGCCCCTCGTGGCCCCGTTAGTGTCTGGTCAGCAGTGCCTTGCCCGGGTGTTACAATGGTGTGCTGCCTGCTTAGGAAGTGCAATGTCAGCTTGCTAGGTCCAAGCCTGAAGCCAAGCGCGGGTCTTGGAAGGCTAACAGAAAACAGAGCTGCTTTGGGTGTGCATCCAAATCTCTGGCACTGTTTACTTTTTCACTTCTGTGACAAAAGGGGAGCTGCTGCAATGCAGGGAAGGGCCAGAGGCTGTGGTGGGCGCTCTGCAGCTGGGACACAGATGTCCTTAGTAAAATATACACACACGCCCTTTCTGCTTCAGCTGTCATGTTAAAAAGAAGCAAAGAAGCAAAGATAGCTGTTATTAGAAAATGAAGGGATTAGCAACTCTTGCTGGGAAACACAATGGTTTCACTCCAAGCTGACTTTACTCTAGGTTCCAAAGATGCCAGTGAAGTACATTAAAGAAAGAAAGAGTTGGGGATATGTGAGTTCTATTGGAATGTGGGATTCCAAAGATTAAGACTTCTCAGTGTCCATGAATAACTGTTCTCCCCTCAGAAGCCCTGCGTCCTTTCAGCCAAGTATTCAGAAAAGGAAGCAGTCTTGTCTTTCTGTTTCAAATTCTTGAATCCCCTCTCACTGTGGTATTTATAGCGCTCCAGGGATTGACAGGGTTGTTGCATCTTTGGAGAATGCACAACTCTGACCAATTCCTGTCTTCTCAGTACCATTCTATTGGCTGAGAAGGTTTCCTCCCATGGACCTGCAGGACAGTAGGTGACAGTGTGGGACACTTCTGCTAGTGATCGAATGCTACCACACCAGCTAGTGCTCCTCCTCACTGCGCAAGGCTGTGCTTTTCTTCCGAACATAGTGACAGATGACTCAGTGGGGATGTCAGAAAAGTGCCAAGCATTTGCTTACTTAAAAGAGCGTATTAAAATGTGATATATTTTCTGTGCCTAACATACTTGTGCAAATGGCAGAATATACAATGTAATACAACATAATGTAACCAGATTGCCAGGCCAATTTCATGCTTAGGTAGTTTAAAGGATGTCATGATAAGAAGGTTTAAAAACAAACACAAACAAACACAAACAAACACAAACAAACAAACCAACACACACAAGAAACAAGCCTGAAGCTACATTCAAGGAAAGGGAAGGCTTTGCTCCTCCTTGGTTCCGTTACTTTTGTGACATGTTTAGTCACTCTCCACACCCAGCAAGTCACCCACAGGCACCGCTCAGCCATAATCACTCAGCTGTGTGGACAGCGCTCAGTAGGACATAGCCCCAACATCTTCTTTTTCTCCAGGAAGTGTATTATTTAGGAAATAACATCCTACAAAGTGTCTCATTTCCTAACAATTACAGGGTCAGTTCACTTGAAAGATTTCAGGCACGAAAGGAGAGAAGGTACACAGTTGCTATGTTACTCCTATTATATGTTTCCAGCCACCACAAAACTGACAATTGCCATTCTCAATTCCCTTCCCCAGTTGAAAGAGGACGTTATGCATTCCATAGTTTCCAGATGAATTAAATCTTCGAAAGAACATACTATGTGGGAAGGCCGGGATAGCTCAGCAGTTGCACGCTTGCCTCACAATCATGAGGTCCGCGATGTGAATCTCAGCCTGGTCCATGCAGAACCCATAATGCTGAACTGTGGTGCAACTGGTAACTGCTGGCGTGGTGGCAAAGGTTCTACCCTCCCATGTGGGAGGCCCCATGTTTGGTTCCCACTTTGTGTGGCCCCACCTGTGTGGAATGAAACTATGTCACAACTAATGTACAACTATAGAGACTACTCTGGGCTCTCCCCACTTCTCTCCATCCCTCTCTCTCACCTTCTCCCAAACAATAAAATAAATCTGTAAAAAAAAGAACATACTGTGTCACAGAAATAAGCATGACCTATCATTGTAGTTCTAAGTGTCATTTTATCTTCCTCTCTATTATTCAATTCCTATGCTGGACTAAAACAAAAGCTCTGATAAATATGGAACACCCAGTGGTCTCAGGGATACATGTTAACAGTTGTAAAATAAATAGGACAAGGTCACAACTTTTGCCTATAGTGGTGTTCACACGAAGTATTATGCTTCAAAACTAAACTAACTTCCAACAGCCTACAAGGCAGGCAGCAAGCACCAAGAATGAGGACACTCCGACAGCAAGGGGCACTGACACATCACAGGCTGATTTTGTGACCCTACAGAGTGTCACCTTAGAATAAACGGGCCCTGGACTCAGTCAGCATACCCATCTATAAAATGGGATAAGCACATCTTCCATTTACCTAGATGCCCTGTTGTTACAAAGACACAATAGATTTTACTAATACTTTTGCTACATGGCAAAGAACTGCTTTATACACCATGGCCTTCATGTCTTAGTATTTCCCCTTTTTAAGATTTTGAGGCAAATACCAAACACCAGCAATCTCTAATATATAATGTCGCACTAAGCACTGCCGTTTGTTTGCTTTTTCCAGGCCAAATAAAACTAGAAAGCAGAGCATAACAGTTCACTCATGCTGCAAATTTTTGGACTGCGGCCTAGATTACGAACAACAATGATGACAAACAGAAAGGGTACAGTTTTTCCCAGCTCCAGAAATTTGTTTTATGGGCTCCAGTGAATTCTTGGCACATCAAATGTACGAAGCAATCTGCAGACCCTGTTTGGCAGCGTCCAAAGGTTACCCATTTATGGGGACGGAGGACCGTGTTCCTTGAAAGAGAAGACAGCTCGGTGGGGTTTCTGGCTCTGCTAATCCCTCGGTTCTTGGAAGCCACAGTGGGGGGCGAGGGGCAGCGCTAAGTGCACCGAGGAGGTGAAGGCTGTCAGGCAGGCGTAGTGGCCGCCCAAGACACGGGTCCACGTGAAGCTGTGGTTTGCAACACGGAGGATATCTCTTTATTTGCAGGCTGTTGACATGCTCCAGTCGATAGAGAATAAGGAGAAATTACTTTCACATTAAAAACAAACAAACAAACAAACAACAAAGGAGAAAATAAAGAAAAACGGCAAAAGCCCAAATGACTTTTTCATCCAAAGATAAATGTGGCTGGAAAGTTTACAGTTTGTATTTTCTTTCTTCTTTTTTTAATGGACAGGCTTTCCATGGCTGACCTGGCATTAATTTGTAGCTCAGCCTACTGGCCCTGAAGTATATCTGCGTACATATTTTACTGGAAGTCACCTTTAAAACTGCTGAAAGTGCTGCTCACCCTGCTCAGGAAAGCTGCAAAGAGAGAGTGAGAGGAGTACCGAGGACAGGTGACGTGATTTATTTGGCCAATCAGAGGGACGGATGGCCTCGGTAGTGTAGTTTCTGGGATGCTGTCAACCGGCCACCAGCAGCAGACCCCTGGGCACCCAACCCAAACAAGACTCATGAAAGCAGGGTTGGGTCAAAGGTCAGCAAGGACAGCCAGCACTTAAAGGGCTGGAGTCCTGTCAGGGTCACACTGGCCAACAAAGTTTTTGTTTCAATGTTACATAAATATTCAAGATCTGTATACTGCCATTTTGCCACCTAAAAAGATGAAAAATTGGCAGAAGGACAACTTAAAAAAAAAAACTAGGAGAAAAAACACATAGTGTACTTAATAGCCTCATCATCATAGATGAACACACTTTGTATAAATTTGTTCTTAGATTTTTAAGGTTTCTAAAGAGCTTAATCACACAGGTCAATTTCATAAATATTTATGTGTAGATAAATACTTTTCTCAAGCAGTTGAAAGTATGAAATAAAGAGTCATCTCACATCTTTCTGTTCATGCAGTTCATGCCCACAAGTGCTTTAAATTGAACAGATTTGTATGTTAGCCAAACTTATCTACCCAGCTTCTCTAAGGCCTTTGTGCAAAATCAGAATTTAGAATTTGAATGATATTATAGAATTGAAGGGTAAAAATTAAAAGACCTGGGAAATAGTAAATTCCACCTGCATATACAGCATCTCTAAGTGCTATGAGGTCAGGTAGACCTGCTGGCTAAGTTATTAATCTCTCTGAACTTCAGTTTCTTCATATTTAAAGTGGGGATTATAAAATACTTACATAGGATCATTTTGAAGATAAAATAAGGTGCATAACTTAGAGGAAGAACTCTATGAAATGCCATTGCTATAATTATTTTCTTTTAATTTAATACTGAGCTCACAACTTACTCATGACATCCTGTTCTGCTTTTCACATTTTCAAGTGGTGAATGCTTCTTTCCTTGTTCATATCCCAGATGGCAAAGTTAAGGGGGAAATGCTGAGCTCTTGTGAAGTGGGTAGTTGTTCACGTTAATGCTGCTCACCAAATACTTCTGACTCTGTGTTTTCTGTACCCATGGAGGAACTGCAGATTTTGGACCCTAGTGGTTGGATGGACCATGTGTTATTTAATTATTGGTATAAGATGCCACAAACCCCAGTGTTCTAACTCAGCATACATAAAACTTTCCAGGGACAGGTAGCACGAATAAGAAAGAATAGTTTGAGCTTTTCCCATTTTGGTTTGACCCCCACCCCTCCCAACCTTTTTTTTTTTTAATGTGAAGATTCTGAGCCATTAAGGTTTTGGGGTTATCTGTTACCACAGTATGGCCTCTCCTATCTTGATGTATTATACTATTCAAAGGAAGATATTGTTACTTTCACTGGCATTTTATATTAACTAATAACAAATAATTCCTGAGCCACTATAACCCTTAACATGGCACTACATCCAGTTCTAGAGCTCCTGAAAGTAATCATCCACGAACGCAGCCTTTATATGTCTGATCAGCTCCTGGGTAGTTTCTGGTGTGGTTATTATGGTATGTCAGAAGACGAATAGGCCTGCTCTGTGCTGGTTGAATACAAGAGAAAGGGCCAGAAATGCTACCTTGTCCCAAGGCTTGGGAACCCCAGACTTGGTTCATAATATTCTAGGTCAGCTCTCTGGAAGCGGGGAAAGTGCAGCTGGCTCTTGGAGAGGACCTGTGCTCTGCTTTTGTACATTCTCACCTTAATGGGGCAAAAAGAACTCTAGATTGGATGCAGTGGGGATGAACTACAGAGTTCAGATAATGATGCTCAGGAGCTGTGGGTAACTGTAGGTACAGAGAAAGCTCTATCTTAGTAGAATTAGAAGCTGCTGATCATCAAGAGGCCCCTCTCGATGGACAATTACGCTTGGATTGTTTAACACGTATATATTGAAAGCATTCATCTTGACAAAGTGCTCGGTTTTTTCAAGTTCATGTTTATTACTCAATTTTCTTTCTTGATAAAATAGCTGCTACCATCACTTACATATTCACCCAAATTAAAAATCTGACAGTTGTCCTAGATCAGCTTTTCTTCAACTCCCACATTGCGTTTCATTAATTCTACATTAAACACCTCCTTCCTCTTCATCTTCACACCCTTGTGAAGGCCACTGCAATGCACAAAGGGCCTGGCTGAGCAGGTGAGAGTCACCTGCCTGCCAGCCAGAGAGGGCAGCTTTTTCTAAATCCTATAAAGGGGGCAGGTAGACAACTGTAGCTCTCTCAGTTGTCTGAGTTTAGTCTCAACATCGCTCACTCCGATTAATGATCCGGCCTCTAACTCTGCTTCCCTACCTTTGGTCTCCTCCTCTCATCCATGTCTGTTGCCAGAGTGGCCATTCACAAATATGATTTTGATACAGGCCCTCTCTTCTTTAAAACCCTAAATGGCTTCCCACTGCCCTAGGAAAGCACACACTGTTCACGTGGCCTCCAAGGCCTGCTGTGACGTGGCTGGGTTACCCCTCCAGCCTCTCTTCCACCCCTCCCTGCACAGTCCTCTCCACCCTGCCCAACACTCGTGAACTTCTTATAGACCCAGAACAGGCTCTGTGGTTTTAGGCTCTGGGGATCTTTGTCCTGTGTACCTGCTGCCTAGAATGTACCTCTATCCACCCAATTCCTGGGCTTTCCTGGGGAACTTTTCTTTCGAGACTCAGTCATTGTATCATACCTTTGATGAAACTTTTCCTGACCACTAACTAGGGAACGGACGCATCCTCTTTCACACCCTCACCGAACTATCATGGCACCTGTACGATTTTCATTCTCACGTCTGTCTGTCCTGACCTGTTTGAGGGCAGAGTCTGTCAGGCCTCATTTCACTTTGTGTCCTTCGCCCTGAACTCAACAGATATTAAGTAGCAGGCTCTTCTAAACATCTGTTAAGTAAATGAATATATGAATAAAATGCTGTTTCATTTTATTACTAGAGGTTGGTTGAATAGTTTTTCAGTGAAAATTAACAGACATTGAACTTAAGCCTTTCTTAAGCTTCTACCTCACCTTTTCATTTAAACACTGTGGTTTAAAACTATAGAATTGCCTTTCTCAACTTGGTCACTTTCAAAGACTTGTCAGAATCGTAAAAGGTTGAGCTGGGGGGAGTCAGGGATGAAGGAGAAATAACAGTATGAGGGTGTGTCATTCTATCACTCTTCTCATTTGATCCTCTCAAAATGCAAATAGATAAAATAACACTGTGATTAGGTGTACAGAGATAAGGCAGCGGTGGCCCAGAAATGGAATGAAGAAAAAGATAAGGACAATCACCTAGAATTCTTAAGGGACACTGAACTTCAAACAGCCATTAAATTGCAATCAAACAGGAAAAGGAAATTTTAAGATGAGAAAATATTATAAAACTGCATGGAGGAAAGGACATATAATTTGACCTGAAAAATCATGGTCTTCAGAGTTACAGTTGCAAGGGAGTTGCCTTCCATATTAAATAGAAAATTTATTCCTGAAGTTCTCCATCTGTTGCTGTGGAAAAAGACTTTAAATTTCTGTAGGGAAATATACTCCTCACCCAAATCCACACTGTGCTGGGAGGCTGCATTGCACAGGCTTTGGAACTGTACTGCTTGTATTCAAATCCTGGGTCTGACATTTCCTACCTGTGTGACCTCAGTCAAGTTACATGACTTCTCTGATCCCTACTTTTCTCCTCTGTAAAGTGGGTATATTAACAGCACCTACCTCATGAGGTTTTAGTAAAGATTAAGTACAGACAAGCTTAGAATAGCAAGTGCCTCAGTGTTGGCTGAGATTCTTGTTATTGTTATTTTTATATCTATTTGAAGGCCAAAATGATTACAATAAGCAAAGAAATATAGCTTCAGTGGTCTCTGAAAGCTTAAAAAAAAAAAAATGATTCTGTATGAAATCCAAGTTTTTGTTTTATTGTTTAGTTTTATATAATGGAATACATTGTATATACAGAGGAATGTGTAAAAATGGCCCCATTTGCTTTCCTCCCCCACCTTTTTGATGATTGATAGCTCCATCTAGGCTGGGAATGGCAGGATTGGCAGTAGTTACTGAACCAGGACAGCAGTCCTTTAGTTGTGGGTCATGGTTACTTTGGGCAGCTTGTTCCATGGCAGCAACTTCGAATGTGTATCTTTCATATTGTGCTAAGAGTTGGCAAGTTCAATCACCTTAACAGAAAAGGGGAATTAATGAAACTGCTTTCAGATAGGAATATCATGAAAAATGTTTAATGTTTGAAACAAAATTGGAAAAGTATGCCAAAATGAGAGAAAAAAACAATTATAGAAAATAAATTTATAAACCTATTGATTATTTAATTAACCCAATTTTACATTAATGGTCTGATTAGCAATTTTGTTTGTAAATTTTCTGAACGTGTTTTATTATCTTATGATTGGTCTAGATGAAATGTCTAGATCAATATTTGGTGTAATTTAAATACTCTATATGTCCAGCAGTACAAAATATGAAAAAATCAGATTTTGGGGACTTCACCTGAAATTCACTCTGCTTATATGCTATTTTGCAAAATTTTAGAAATGAATGAAAACTGGAGTTTTTTTTCTCATTTTATAAAACAAAGGAAATTTTTATTAAAGTGACAAAGGAATTTTTCCTGGGTTTATTTCTGACTTACTTTCATGATCTCTTTATATCCATTTGAAATTTACTACTCATCTGGTTAATCACAGAATTATAGAACTTTAGAAACAAGGGGGAAACAATCTATTCTAGCATGTTCATCTGAAAGAGAAAATATCATGTCCAGACAAGATTTTCTTGGCTAAGAAAATAATTTGTAGGCTTTCTGATGTCACCGGTAGAAGATGTTTAGTGGCTACTGTTTTGATACAATTAATTTACCCCAAGGACATTTTAAATATAAACAGTTCAATCAGAATTATACCAACACTGAATAATTTGATTCAAGAAAGCAATTCTTTTTTCTGTAGTGAAAAACATTAGAATAATTTAATTCCCTGCTTAATTTTCTATAGAGTACACTTAATGGTTTTTCTTATTTTTCCATTCCATTTTTATTTTACTGAAATTATTTTCACCAAGGTTAATTCTTTCTACTTAAATTTTATGTCAAGTACTCATTTTTGTCATTGATAAGTAATTTTTTAAAGGATTATAGCTTTGGCCACAATGACATTTTCTCTTATGGCCATTATTTCTACAAAGTGTAATTTTCATACATCAGTTTTTTTCATTGCTAAATTTTCTCAGGAATATTTTATTATTTCACTAATTTTTAGTTAAAAACATTTTATGGAGTACAATTTTAGTATTATACTTACAAAGTTTTGATTCTAACAGTAGTATTAATCATTCCTACCAGAAATAACTCATAGTAAATTTTAGAAATGACTTACATTTTGTGTTTATTTCTTAGCTAATCCATGATGAAAAAAACAGTAAAGAGTTTTACTGAAGAAAGAGAGAGAGAAGAGAGAGAGAGAGAAAAAAAAAATGAGAGAGAGTGAGAATGATTCAGAAATACACAGGGAAGCCAAAAGAAAGGCAGAGAGGAGTGGATAGAATGACAGAGTGGGACCCAGGGATACAGGTGGAGGTAGAAGCAGAGGTTCCTCTGCTATATTAATGGGCATCCTCTTCAATGAACTGTCGGGGTCAAAATATTCATATGCAAAATAAATAGAGTGGGTTCATGGATGCACTTTGGTAAAATACTGGCAGAGACGTGTGTTTTCCATCTGGGTTACTTATGACCCCACTGACATTTAATGAGCGCCTAGTGCAGGGCTGGGCAAGATGCTGATGGTGGTCCACCCACTGGTTCACCCACTAGCAATAAAAGAAATAGCTAGTGGACCACGACACTTGGAGAAGTAGTCCTTGCTCTGAAAAAGTCTGCCCAGGCCTGACCTAGTGTCTCAGGCACTCGGAATCTAAAGAAGAAAAAGACAGTGCCTGAGCTCTGGAGACACTCAGCCGTGTAGAACTGTGCACTGATGTGTCGGATAACTTCTCAGCAGTCTCACCTCTGACATACATAAGAACTGGGGCTGTCAGCCCAGCACCCAGAGCTTGACTATGTTGAAGGACTTGAAATATTTTTCTAGAAGATTATGAAGTGATCTGTCCAGGAGTTGAAATGGAAAAAGCATTTTGCTTTTGCATTACATTTCTGCCCTGCTTATATAGGCTTTCTACCAAGTAGCCCTTGCCCAGAGACTGACGTTTCCCCCTATAAATCAGCTTCTGGGAAGAGAAACTCCAACTCTGAAAACACATCACAACCTTTGTTATTATCTGAAAGGTGCTTTTAGTTCCCATAAGAGTGTTCCTCTAATGTTATAGATGCTTTCATTTCCTTGGGAATAATGACATTTGTTTGCAAAATGACTCAGGTTGTTTGAAAAAGAGAAAATGTACAAGGGCAGAGACTGTCATGAAATATAAGATTCTATCTCTTGGCTTTCTGATATTACCACTTATTATTCTACAGTTATGGGAAGAAAGATCAGACTGAGGAGATAAGTGACCTTTCTTGGGTACTAAGAGTGCACTAACCAAGAGAGCTTGGGCAAGTCAGCTACTCATTTGAGCATACATTTTTGGAAATGGAGATGATAATTCTTACCTTGCCTACTTATTAGGGTTCTTAAGAAGGCAAAGAGCCATAAGAGTGATACAATTGTTTTGAAACCTGTGAAGTGTTAAATCACGATCGTCCAGCCTTTTGGCTTCCCTGGGCCAGTCGGGAAGAAAAATTGTCTTGGGCCACACATAAAATACACTCACACTAATGATGAGCTAAAGAAAAGAAATTGCAAAAAGTCTCATAATGTTTTAAGAAAGTTTATGAACTTCTGTTGGGCCTCATTCAAAGCTGTCTTGGCCTGTGTATGACCCATGGGCTGCGGGTTGGACAAGCTTGTGTTAGATCATCACATGTGGAAGTTAATGTTCAAAAACACAAATACACCTACCAGGAAGCGTTAAGCTGGTTTCCCAACTTTTCCTCTAGGTGATTCTCTGTGTTCTTGGCTGAACAATGACCAGCATTTTATATATGAATGTTAGTGTATTATTTATAATACCAATTATTTTTTATTAAACCCCTTTCTGTGCAAACAAGAAACAGCAATAGAGATTTTGAAATGCCATTTCAGACCAGACCACAGGCCCAAGCAAAGGCTGAAAGGCCTTGTTAACGGTGGCTCAGTGTAAAATAAGCCATCTTCCAGCTTTCCCAAAAGTCTGCCAACAGGTCTGGTTTCAAGCTTTCTATGGCATGTGCTCGATGTGGACAAGAACATAGGAGCATCCTAATGGAAATGGAGGGAGGTGATAAGCTTTGGAAACACCCACTATGAGTGTCTGAACCACAAGAAACCAGCCTCCTAGAGAAAAGAAAGAAAAATAAACTCAACGAGTGTTGGAAAGAACAAGAAAAAACAAACAAATAAAAAACAGGGTACCAAATCCACAAAATCTTGGATTCGTGCCTTGATAATGAATAAATGAATGAATAGTTCTTGTTTTCTGAGGCTGTAAGTCCATTATCAATACCTATCTGTTCTACCTCTGAAATGTATTTCCTGCCATCTGCTGCTCTCTGTTTACCACCTCACTCCACAATCCCAGTCTGGACAGCTCCACCCCCATGCCCAGCCCTGTGTCACCTCCTACTAGGGGGCAGGCGGGGCAGAGGGGGAGAGCATCAGCTTTGGAGACAGAAAACTGGATGTGAATGCCAACTGTGTTGCTTACCAGCTGTGAGACTCTGCATATGCTTACCCTGTCTAGGATAGGATTCCTCATCTGTAAAACAGAATGAATAATAACACCTCTGAAAGTTATTGTGAGGATTAGATGGGATAATGTTCAGGAAAATTCTCAGTACAGTATCTGGCACAGGAAGTCACTTACAGTATGCGTCCCTCCCTCCCTTGGCTCTCTGTCCAGTCTTTCTCTAATTCAATTCTTCCTTTACATACACCTGCCTAATCAGGTTACTTCCCTTCTATGTTTTTCCCCACCACTTATTAGATAAATTCTAAATTCCAGAATGTGGCTACATTAGTTAGGGTACAGGGTAAGCTGCTGTAACAAAAACTAAAAAGTACAGTGGCTTAAATAAGACAGATGTTTCTCACATAATGTTCAGAGGTGAGTCATCCAGGACTAAGTAGGGCAACTCTGTCACCTTTAGGTTTTAAATGGCTGCTTCTCTTGTTTCCATTTTCTAGCCAGTGGGAAGGGGAATGAGCCAGGGGAGCTCATACCCTGGCTTTTTATTGGAGTCTGGAGGTGGCACTTATCACTTCTTATAATCCCATTGGCTAGGACTAAGTCATCTGGCCATATCAAGCTGCCACAAAGGCCCAACAGAAATGTAGTCTTTAGCTGGTTGGCTACATGCTTTACTTCAACATGGAAGTTCTCTTAGTAATAAAATGGATACATATGAACAGTTAACAAAATTTTCCACAATGACATGAAGGACTACCCTATCTACCATTGGAACTTAATCTTCATTTTCTTTTACATTCTAGGGAAGGTCTTTAAATTCATGGACTGAAGGTGGGTGGAGGGGGGTGCTGTTCAGAAAGGTGTGAGTGCTGGTGCACACAATTTGATTGTGTGACTTATTAGTAGTATATGTGCCCAATTTCTGCCTACTTGTGTCCATGTTCTTTCAGCTATCACTGAAAAAGCATGTCAAACCCCAAATATGGGTAAAACTGAGTTTCGCACTGTCATTAAGTTCCTCACAAAACAAAGGAAAACATCTCAAATCACTTTGGAAGAGATGTTAGTGGTTTACGAGGACTGTTGCCCTGGGAAATGCATGGTTTACAAGTGTCATAGTCTTTTCAAGCAAGACAGAGAGTTGATTGAACATGACCTCCATTTGGGATGCCCTGTTGAGGTCACTTCCTCAAACATTGTCAAAAACATTGAGAAACTTGTAGTGGAAGATGCCAGGCTGAATAAGAAGCAGTTTGCAGACAAGCCTGGAGTATCACCTGTAAGCACTTTGAATATCCTCCATCAGCATCTAAGAATGTCAAAAGTCAGAGCAAGACGGGTACCAAGGATGCTCGTGCTACTTCAGAAACAATAGCACATCAAGTGTTTGTGACAGCTTTCAGACCTCTGCAGAGATTGGCTGCAAAAATCATGGCTCCTGTTTTTTGGGATACTGAGGGTCTCCTGCTGATCGATCACAAGGATAAGGGTGTCACAGTAACTGAGTACTATTCAAATCTGCTGAAATATTTGAAAGGGTCTATGAAGAAGAAAAGAGGAGGAAAATAAGCCAAAGGGTGATGCTTTGGCACAACAATGCACCCAGGCACAACAGTAATGTAGCGCTGGCTATTCTTCAAGACTGTGGCTTCCAAATGTCAACCATCCTCCCTACAGTCCAGACCTGGCTCTGATTATCATTTGTTCCCAGATGTGAAAAAACAGCTTTGAGGGAAGAAATTTACAGACGATGAAGTGAAAGCTTCAATTCAGCATATTTTGCGGGCAAAACCATTTTTTTCTGAGGGTATAAAATAAACTTATTGAAAGTTTTAAAAAGTCTATTAAAGTTAAAGGTGAAAATATTGAAAAGGTAAAATAATAAAGGTTCTTTTTGGTTTGTTTGTTGTTTTTTTTAACCATTCTTTCCCTTCATTCCATGAATTTCTTGACCACCCCTCATAACTTATGGTCTATTAACACTAGGCTATTTGCTATTATTCAAATCTGCTTGCTCACACCAGTACCTTTTGGGATGTGTGTGCTCTTGCTCTGCCCACCTACTCATTGTGGTAGGACCAGTTCGAACAGCCCTTCCTGTATGGCACTTTCTCTGATGCCTTCATGCCATTAGGACATTTAACTGCTACATTTATCTTCTCTTGGGATTTATATATAATTTTATTACAGAACTTTATTTATGGTCCCATCTTCTCTCTAGGCTGGAAGCTCCTGGAGATCAAGGGCTTATTTTACTCTTATTTTGAATTCCTAAAACTTAGTCTTTGCTTAGCTTGTATTTAGTCTAGATATGATGGATAGATGAAGTTTAAATAAAAGTAGAACAGTCAAGCCCATGTTTCTATATTAACTGCTACAAAGATTAAGACGGCTGAACACTCAGTTTTCCCATCATTGCTGGGAAATTGATAGAAAGGTACATGGAAGAAGAAAAGAGAAAGGAAATTGAAGTCATTCATGGATGTATTTAGAATGCTAGCTCTCTTTTGCTCACAGACCCTTAGACGATCAATACTTAATCTGTTCATTTGTTGATGGAGAAGCTGAGGCCCAGAAAGCAAGAAACGTATCCATGCTCATACAGGTCTTCAAAGCAGAGCTACTAATAGATTCTTGGTAAAGTCTCCAGACTTCCTTTGTAGACTATTTTTGTCGTATACCATTGCTCTAAAAATAATTTTATATGCTATTGCTAATACTGAAATATTTAACAGGCTGATAGCAAGGTTAGATAGGTAAAGCATTTTCAAAATCTTGAGTAAGTTAGTAAGACTCAAAAACTCAATCATGATCTCACAGACCACTGCTTTATAAGTAAAAGGAATGAACAGTATTTGTGTAGCAAAACAGTTTAGTCTAATTATTGTAGTAGTTTTGTGGCTTACCAAAAAAGTAAAATATCTGCCACTTTTCCTTTTTATTTATGACTATTTCCATGTACATATTTTGAGGGCTAATTTCCAGCAAATATACAATTTATGTCATATGCTTGTAAAACAAAGAGTATCAACACTAGAGGCCGCAGAAAACTTATTAATTCATGATTTAAGCTTTACTTCAGTTTCATAAAGGTAGCACGTTGAATCACTCAGGTCTCATTGATCAATACAAATCCATGTTTGTCATTGTTTTCTGGAATTCAATGTTTAACTCAGATGTTCGTCCGAGTTATTCAGATGTTAATCTGTACAATCACTCTGTCTTGCAGAGATTTAAATAGCAATTGCTTGAGCCCCTGTCTGACTTCCTGAGGACAGTCTAAAGGTTTCCTTAAGTCCCATGAACTCCTGAGGGTTCATATTCTCCTGGTTCATCAGAGTTCCTAGTGTCTGCTGCTCTGGATTCTCAGTTCTGCTCGAGCCTCTCCTCCCACAGTGGCTGTCTCCTCTGCTTCCTGCCGAACCCCAAGGGAAACTTTGCTCTGTTGGTGTTCCCTCAGACCAGCCTTTCAAGACATATCTATCGAATTTTATCGAGATTGAGTCAATAGAGGGAGTATTGCATTATGGAATACGTCACTTAGAATAGATATCACTCATTCCTGTTCCTAAGAGCCCTTTGTCCCTCCTGCCACAGGTGGCTAGTATTTCCCATAGGCTCCTGTTTCCTGCCACATTGCTCATAATTTTCTTTCACTCAGGCTTCCTATACCTCTTTCTTCCTCTGTTTTCTAATCCTTGACGTCTTCTGAAAAGTTGGTTTCTTTCATGTTCTTACTCAGAATTGTCGTGCACCCATTCTCTGTGGCCTTTGGTCTCCCTTTGGATGTGCGTTGGATGTAGATTTAGAGAAAACCTCATTAGTGGGTTTAGAGATTCTGCCTTTTATCAGCAAGAACAACTGAAAGAGGCTTTGAGAGTTGAGTTTCTCCTTTATCCCTCTCTTCTCAGTCTGTTATGGTTTTGAGATTTAACTTTCTAGTAGTAAAAATTGAGTTATCTACTTCCTTAGAAACAGCTAAAATCAGTTTCAGTTCTAAATAAAAAATACTTCCAAGATGACTACATATGATTTAAGAACACATCAAGAAGACAAAGTTTGTGAACAACTATTGACATTGAGTGACTAACAGTTATAAATTCCAAACATATTCAGGACAAGTAAGTTTTAGAGGGCAAAGTTTATGTGAACCTAGAATTTATATGCCAGCACTAAAATCTTCAAGAGGAAAGTGGTACCAGAAAGGAAACAGTGGTATGAGGAAGGTAAGCATTTGAGTATAAGGACTCTCTCAGGCCTGTTCTCCTGCTGTTTAGCCCACAAAAAGTTCCATGTCTGTAATAACTGAAGGAGCTCAAAAGTAGAATGATCACCTCTTATGATTTTGGGAGTATTTGTTTTTGTGTTGGCTATTCTCCATTTCTCTCCTTCCCTCTATCATCAGATCCAATCTTCATTATTGTCTCTCTTTTAAGCCTAGGAAGCTGACCCTGGATTCCAGGTGGGTTTGGCCAATAAAAGACCCACCAAGAGCCTGAAAGACAGAAAGAGAAAAACATCAAGACATGCTTTTGCAACTCCTGATGGCATTTTCTGGAAGTGGCCATGTTGATGCATGACTACAGTGTTAGCCTGATCCTTCCTATATGGTTCCAGGTTTCCTGGGTCCTGGTAACACTCCTCTTAGCCCACAGGCCTGGAGGTGTAACAACTAGGGCCAGTCATGGGGGTCTTGCCTCCTTGTTTCCTTAACTTTGCCCATACTTTCCTAAGTAGTTCCTCTGGTAAAGTCTCTCATATCACCTTATTTGGGATCTGCTTCCTGTTGAAGCAGTCAGTAGATATTCTGAATAAATACATGTGGTGGTAGAAGTATTTTCTAATGGAATAAGAGCATGGTTTCCAATTGGTGTTCGTGGACTAGCTGGAGATAACAATGAGGAAGTTTTCACAGATCCAGTGTGAAATGTAAAAAAGAAGGGCAATATAGATTTTCATGAAGTTGAATTTGTTCAACTTAGAGTAATGTGTATGTATGTATATATATATGTGTGTGTGTGTGTGTGTGTGTGTATATATATACATATATATATATATATATATATACACATATACACATACATACATATATATATAGTTTCATTATATACCACCTTCCTACTTTCTGGAGTTAAGATGATCTTTCTTGTAGGTTTTTAGGCTTTACGTACTTGGCAAAGTAGAAAGTTATCACTGAGTGCCTTGAATTTATTTGAAAATATATTAGTCTGTAAAATCCAAAAGTTGAGGGACCACTGGACTCTAGTCCATCTACTATGTTTATGGATCGAATCCCCCAGAAAGACATTTACAGAGATTGCTGATTCTGCAATATTTCATGAAGGGACTTACCTAGGGAAGTTTGCCTAAGGATGCACTGCCCCAGTGGCCACAGTTCTAATGCCTCCCTGGCATAGGAGGCAGCTGCATTGCAGCTCAGTGCTCTCCTCCTAAAAGGCTGGCACTGAGATTTGGGATGCCCAGAGAAGAGCTATAGGGTAGGCTTGCATCTCAGTTTCCCACAAACCTATGAGGGGAGGGGAGTAGAATCACCATTGTCATTTTTCCTGGACAGTGAGTCTTCAATGTCTTAGGAAGTGGCTTCTCTGGGATCCTGTAGCTACCTTCTCCTTGAAGAAAATTTCTTTATGTGATAAGAATGGGTGTTCTCAATTAAAACATTATTAATTATTCAAATAAGTCTTAACTTTAATTCATCAGTTTTGATTAACTCTACTTCCTCAAACTTTAACATAGCTGTTATTTTTTTTCTACCCATACAATGACATTATTGGGTCCTCTGTCATTTTATGCCCTGACTTGTCAAGCTTTTTTATACTTACCCTCAAGTGTAGAATCTGCTGCCTCCACTACTTATCTGGTAAACTTGACCAAGTCTCTTAACACCTCAGACACTCAGTCAGTTTCCTCATTTTAGGGGATAAGGGGGTTGGTCAGAATGATCTCTAAATTTCCTCCCTATTCTAAAATCTATGATCTAAGCCTCAATTATTCCCCAGTTCTGAGCTCATTTAGGAGTTCAAAACCAGTTCAAATCCATAAATTAATACTGGGATTTTAATTCATTTTTTTTTGGCCAGCATTTTAATGCCTGTGTATGTGTCACTGTGAAATTTAATTTGGCAGATTAGTAATATATCTCAAAGGTCTATGTTCATCGATTCCCAGCCTATCTTCCTTCTAATTCTTCACCCCTTTAAATCTTGTCTCTGACTGTAGAACTGAAGGTTTTAGTCTCATGAAATTTGGATTCCACTTGCCTAAGCCCCCCTGCTTAATATTTTGGATCAGTCCTGTTTGACACATGTTTTGTTAACCCTGTATCTCTTGATTGTTTTCCTCCAGTAGAAGACAAAAATTGTTTAAATTAAATCCATGGCTCTGTCAATGAATGACATTGGAAATTTCTTGGGCCAAGCAGTAGCTTGTTCTTATTTGGCAAGCTGATCATTTTAACAGTTTGATATTATCATTCATCATCTATGGGAAATTAGCTTCCTTGGGTTGGGTCGATACCATGTTCAAATAACCTCGTGGAACATTTTAGTATAAAAATTGATGACCCGGGTATAGATCTGTGTCCTGCCAAATACTCTGATGATGAGAAACATCTGGATTGTCAATAACACGTGATGACAAGGTCTGACATTTTTACCTTTAAATTACGATGAGGTGCTGAAACAACTTCAAATGTAGGCTTAGTTCATATATGTTTGCACCTGTCATAGAAAGATCACAGTGGATATGAGTTGCTGGTGTACTTGAACAACGTGCCCCTAAGCTGTGAGTGAGCTTCCTGGGCAGAGCACTGTCATCTGCCTTCACTTTTCATGGTACCCTTGCCCACAGAATAGTACCTGGTGCAGAGGAGGCACTCAGTGATGCTGGTCAACCAAGGCATCTCACTGTGGGTGCCTGCATCGTTCTGCCACTGACTTACAACTGAGTTCTCAGAACGAGGAGATAGCAGGGAGAGGAGGTGTGACCTTAGCTCATCTAAATGGTTTTTCTGGTCCCCAGACTATATCTACTTCAGAAGAAGATGCTACCATCAACATCCAAGGAACACACCTTGAATTCTCAGGCTGCTTACTACTTCATTAGGAATGAGGAGATAGAGGAAGGTACAAGGCAGAGAAAAGACAGGAGACAGATGTTAGTTTATTATTAGATTTCATTTTGCCAAGAAATGAGTCACAGTTCCATTACATTTTAGGTGAATTTGTCTTTCAACCCTGTGTTAAGTTGTGGGGTTATAGGTATTGGGTGGGGCTGGAAATGATACCATAATAAAACATTTTCTTAAAATATGATAGAGACTTCTCCCAACCCAACCCCTGGTTTTTGTTTTGGGACTGATTTTTTGTTGTTGTTTTTACATTTTAAATAAGATCCACATAATATAAAAATAGTTTGTATTTTACATATTTTGTAGTTTACAAATGTACTGTATTCCACTTGATCTCCACAGTAAATCTATGTGTTGAATACTGGGCTGGAATAGTTTCCCATTTTATGGAGTAGGAAACAATTGAGAGTGGGAGGAAGCAGAGGTAGGTTAAGAAATGATTTACCAAGATTTTGACTCAGGTTCTTGCATTCTAGCCTGGGGCTCATTTCCACTCCGCCAGAAGCGACGTGGGTCCTGGCATCTACGTTGTCTTGTATCTAGTTTATCTCAAGGACACCTAAGTGGCAGCATTTTCACCACCAGTACTGATACAAAGATACTTATTAATGTTCCTTTTTAGGTTAGGACCGAAGCAGTGTATCATTTTACTTCTAGCTTCTGGTAGTCTTTCTTCAAAAAGTAGTAATTTGGGGGACTCATGTCTAGGCTTAAAAATCTAAAATTTTATATTAAGAGACCTATTGGGCTTTTGCCTGCTGGTGGAACTCTGACCACTGGTTGGTGTCCTGAAGCCAGGTTTGCATGTCCCTTGAAGAGAAGGGGACCTCTTCTGTACCAGGCATTAGGAGTCTGCCTTCCTGTGTCCCTAGTCTCCCCTTTATATACTTCCCCACACTCCTGCCGCTCCTACTCCCTCAGTTCTGCCATTTCTCAGGACCTGCTTATCTTTCTTTCCCCTCCATTACCAGGCATTTAGAACTTCCACGTACACTGATGTCTGTTTTTCATCTCACTCAGAACGTGCCCCTTTTACCCAGGGGGCAGAGTAGACCTTTGGCGTCCTGCAGCTGGGAGCTTGAATCCTGGAGGACTGACTGTGGCCTTTGCCCTCTCCTCAGATTCTCCCTCTGCGAAATGGGGATCATTAGATACCTGTGTGCTGAGCGGCGCCCGTGCTTTGTCAGATCCACTTCTTACATTTCCCTCGCCTGCTTACAGAGATACATCAACAGGCCGCTCTGCCCTCTGGTTTCTAGAGGGCAGAAACCAGTTTGGCCAATGGCAAGCACCAGCACAAGTTTTGGGGATGAGAGGGAAGGGTTGGGTGTTTACACTCCTGGCTGTCACTCTGGGTCATTCCTGGTTGGCTGCATGCCTTTACACCAGGCCACATCTTCTGTCAGGCAGCCTCTCGACACATCTACTGTCTTGTGATCTGGTAACCATCTGAACGCCTGTCCTGCAGGCCTAGGATGGGGGATGCTCCTCACTATTGATAGCCTCAGGATACTGTACGTTTTCGTTTCCCAAACCCTTCTGTATATATATTTGTAAATAATGTCTTTAGTAGTCTTTCCCTTACTAGTTTAGATGTATCATCTCTTTTTTATCAGGAAGTACAACTGTGACTATTGTATGAGAACGTGTTTGTAAGATATAGCATGAATGCCTAGTATATACTTAATAGATACCATTTCCTTTCTTATCCCCTTCTTTGACTCTTTCATCCCTTTAAATTATGTCTCTGACCATGGAACTGAAGGCTTTGCTCCCACATAAATTTCAGGTATTATTGGAGCAGGTCGGTGGATCTCTTTAAGGTTGGAGAACGAATAATCTTAAAGTCACTCATGTAGGACTGTCAGCTTATCTACAATGGGCTTGGCCATCAAAGAAAGAATAATACTCCCTGAATAATGAAGAAACACATTTAGACAGTTAATACCGACACCCCTCCCCTGGAAATTCCTCTCTTTGGAACCACCAATACATGGTCCTCCATTATGAGGACAGTTGGCAGAGCAGCAGGTCAGTCAGCCTGAGAGCTGGTCTGTCCCTGTCGGCTGCGCCAGGCTGGGTGAGTATACAGGACCCGCTGGCCACAGACCAGTGTTTGTAGATGTGCTTGCATGCATGCGGCTCTCGCTACCAGCGGACGACACCCCAGCCACTGACTAACTGAGTCTCATTGGCCTCATTGCTGGCTGGGTGACTATAGTAGTTTCCCTTGAATTTATGACAGATGCTGGCCAAAGAGCCTTTCAGAAATTGGAATGTTTTTAGCATTTTAAGACAATTAGGCTCTGAGGCTCCTTAGGAGACATAGGGTTGGAGACCTGGCATCCTCCCCATTTTTCATCTCTACAGATCCAACAACACAACAGCCAATTAAATGAACAATCAAGCTTTGTGACTTATGGGGCACTGTTTCCATCACTGAAGGGCTGAGCAGACTGAACAATTTGTGTATCTGGGGTAAACATATTTCAGAAATGAATGCACTTGGCCATCTGAGTTTATATTCAGAACTAAAATTATGGTTAAATATAGAAACAGTTGGCTTCCCTCTATGCATAAGACGTGGGTAATGAACTGTCTAGAGATGAACTCCACAGCTTTCTGTGCTCTGCTGAGACTCAGGATTCATGGTTTATAGATTTTGCATCATTTGTTTGTGATAGACACAGAACTCTGGGTGACTGATGGCTGGCTTCTTGGAAGCCAGGTGCTTAGAAACATTTGTGAGAGTGTAGGAGTCACTTTGACTATAATTTCAAATGTCATATTTTACCTAGCATGGACCAAGTCCAACATTTTCATTACTAACTTCCTTCAATTAACTTTGCTTTATCTTAGTGGGTGAACGTGTCTTACTGTCAGTCAGTGTTAGAAGGCAATTAACCCATTGACATACATGAGAAAAAAATGTTCAGAGACAAAGCAAACATGCCCAGGAAAAATTACTTGGTGATTTTCTCTTCTTAATTTATTTCACAGCCATGGAAGCCTGCCTCCAGCTTCTGTTTGACCACTTTCCATTTTTACAAAGTTGCTTTTTCTTCAGCCCTGTAAACACAGGCAGCTGATGAATTCATCTAACCCAAATGTTGACAAAGATGCAGACAGGTATCCTGGGCTTCTATTGCTTTCTGGAAATGTGTCAGGGTTCCTTTCCCCACACAGAGGGCAACTGGGGTCACAGAGGGCATTCCTTGAGCACACCCAGAGTGAATTTTTGAATAACCTTGAAGTTGTCCATGCTGTGAAAGTGAGGGATGGGGACAGTGGGAGAGAGAGTGTTTACCCTTCATTACTTCAGAGAAAAATCTGGACAGCCTAGAAAGAAACAGGGTGTCCAGAAATTTCTCCCATAATATAAGCTCCTGCTTTTTCCATTCTGACTCTTGCTGAGAAGCTCACAGCCTTTCCAAACGTGGTCCCCTCCTTCCCGTTCAGATCTCTGCATCCAGATAGAAGGGCAGAGGACAGAGTGGGCATCCTTTTGTCCAGGACAGGCCTCATTTATCTTTGCTTTGTAGTGGGTGACTTGATCTGCTGAGAGAGGCCCCTTAAAGACTTACACTCTACTATCTCTCATGAAAGGAGCTTCCGAGGTGAGGCTCTGGAGGCCTGGAGAGGTTGAGCAGCTTTCCCGGGCGCCTAGGGACATTATGTTCCCATTGGCTGGTGATAGGGGAGCTTCCTCCAGGTTTCCTTCTTTTTCCCAGGTTCTGGGATATTCTGGACTGGAGCAGTGGACCCTTGGGGAGTGGGGAGCCTCAGTCAGGTTAGTCCTCCAGGCATGCTGAGCTGGGGGAGGGCGGTGCCTTGTAAAGGGGCCCATCTGCCTGTCCAGGCGGGGCGTTCCTCAAGGAGGCCTCTGTCAAATGCCATCTCCTCTGGTGTGTCCCTCCTCAGCACTCAAGTCAGGCTGAGTGCCTCCATGTGACGGCACTTAGATACCAGCCCTGGTATATCCAATTTGTCTGTGTTTTCCAACTGATTAATATTCATGGGTAATTTTTAAAAATTAAACATTTACTATGAGCCAAGAACTCTTCTAAGTAGTCTAAAAATACTGTTTCCTGTCATTTTAACAACAATCTTATAAGGACATGTCAATTATTATCCTCATTCTATAGATGAAGAAATAGTGAAAGAATCTTGCTTGAGGGCACACAGCTGCACAATGACAGAGACTTTCGGCATAGTAAATACTCAGTAACCATGAGTTTGTTTTCTCCATTAAAAAAAAATAAAAAACAAAGTCAGGCAAGATCATGGAGGAACAGTGGGTTCAGTAGACACTATTTCTGTTCATTCAATCCAGTGTATACCAAACATCACACATGAACAACTGCCCATGACTTGTATCGTGGGAGGGTTTGTACAAAGTGTTTATAGTAAACAAAGTAGAGGAAGCCACTGCCCAGGGGTCCTGAGGGATGTGTAGGAGTCCTCTAAGGATAGGAGGGCATAGGGCATGCACAGAGGAACAGCACATGTAAGACAAGGCAGTAGGGAAGGGCCTGATGTGGTCACAGAAAGAAGAAGGTTGCTGTTGCTATTAGGTAGGGGATGGGTGACGAATGGTAGGGCTTTTGAGGACAAGCAGGGGAAGAAAGGGACAAATCTAGTCATGAAAGGGCCTCAAACTGTGTTAAGAAGTTAGGAAGTTATCCAAGGTATTTTTATAGTACAGGATGGAATTATTACCATATTTTTCTGTATATAAGATACCCCCACATTTAAGATGACCCCTACTTTTCTAACTCAACATTAAGAAATCAATACATCGGTTACTCCGGTATACAAGATGACCCCCAAGTTTTGGTCTAACAATTTTAGATAAAAGTATCATCTTATACACGGAAAAAAATGGTAATTATTTTAGAGATTTAAAAATTCTTATAACTGAAGGGTGTTTGGATCTAGCATAAAACAATTGAAACCAAGATATTTTGATGCTGCTAACTGCATTCCATACCCTAAGGCCTCCCAGTAGTCTTTTTCTATTATACTCTGGGGTTTCTGTTACAATGCATTAGAGTAAGGGCAAAGGTTTTACTGCTATCTATCAGAACATAGCCAATCACCTTTGTCTCTACCATGTTCTCTGACTTCTATATCTACCTTCCAAGGCATGGAGTGCTTTTGTGTTGGCAATGGTCAAATAAATGCTACCTAATCAGTGAACTCTCTTTATATGAAGTTGGCTACATTACAATGAAACAAGCTAAATATATTCTCAAGGTTCTGCTTTCAAATGGAATCTGGTTAGCTTCTTCTAGTCTAAAATGCCCATGAAGACAGAAAAGTCATCAAAAGATGGAAACTCATACTATTCTCAAAGCCAGAAAAATTAGACAACCAGAATCAACCACAAGGCCCAGAGGACCAGACTGAAAAATTCAACTGGGGACTGACTCATAACTCTCTTAAAAGAAAGCTGATGGAGTTCGCTTCAACTCTCTTTATTTGGGGTCTTCTGTTTTGGATATGAGAGATCTATATCAATTTCTATACTAATAACTGGGGCCTTTCTACATCTAGCTTCCCAAACCTCCTGAATTAGAATCTCCATGGGTAGCATACAGGGCAGAGAAAAGGGAGTGAGGAAAAGATGGTGGCAAAGGCACGTTGGGAGATACCTTCTTTACAGGTAAAGCAGAGAGACGAAGGGTTCTGGCTGCATAGCACACTGCACATTCTAGATTTTCATGGATTGAGTCTCCTCAGCAAGTCAAATAAGCAGGAACTAGGACTTTCCTAATAGTTCTATATGGGTCCAGCAGAACCCATACAAGATGAAGGTGTTTTGATCCTGCAGAACCCACTCAAGATAAAAGTTTTGCTATCATGGGTGAGGGTACAGCAAGCCTGGCACATCTATCTACTTTTGCTGTTGATGTGAGAAAGGGATTTGACCAGCCAACAAGTGGACAGAGAGCTAGGTCAAGAGTAACCTACATGCAATTTCTATTGGTGATACCCAGTCTCTAGGAGCCAGAAGAAAGGTTGAAAATACCATTTGGAGCCTTAAGTAAGGTACAAAAGATATAGCCTTTGAGAAACAAGAACAGAAACTATAAAGAGGGGTAAAAAGAAAATGGGATGAGATGAAAAGGGATGGGTAAGATAAGTCAAGGTTGCAAGAATGCTAAGAATGCAGTGGAAGAATGAAATCTGTATTGGAGGCAGTAAAATCAGAAGGAAAGCTATAAAGTCAGGTCCTGGGCAAGTTTGGGAAGCCATCCCAGGATGCAGAGGAAAAGAAAAAAGAGATAAAAATGATGAGAGAGACAATGATAAATGTGGAGGGCAATAAATAGAGCTCCCACCTAAAGTTTATGTTTTCTTGAGAAAGAAACCACCCAAATTAGAACTAAAGGAGTAAACAAAGCCATCATTAAAGGGAGTTTTGCTGAAGTAAACAACTGTTTAGCCAGAGCGGGTGCTCTGGGAGAGAGAGATCTACCACAATAATGGAGAGATAGCGTGCGCTCAGGTAAGGACTGCTTCAGGAGAATGGCGAGTCCTGTTGGCTCAGCTGCTTATGTGCCCTGAGCTGGGGGCCTGAGGCTTGCGGGTGGGTTGGGGTTCTTTGTCTCATACACATCAGAGCTGTGCCCCTGAGGCATGTCAGAGCTAGTGAAAGTGTTCCGTGACCTTGTTCTTGGACCTGGAGTCTGGTCATGTATCTGCCCACCTTCCTTCTGCCTCTACTCTGGGCCAACTCTGCCCTAGCAAAGTTCAGAGCCCCTTCTTCTAGGGCGGCCAGATTAAGCAAATAAAAATACAGGATGTCCGGTTTTAAACTTGAATCTCAGGAAACAAATTGGAACATATTTATACTAAAGACTTTTTATCTGGAGTTCAAATTTGAAATTCCGTATTTTATCAGGCAACCATACTTCCTTCACCGGCCCTAACCTTTCCCTAACGTGTGTCTTCCTTTTCCTTTGCCCTAAGGGTCCTGAATGTGATGTACAGGTTTGTGGCTCACGTGCTGATACTTTGGCTAGTTCTTACTTAAAGAATCTAGCATGGAACAAGGGAGACTATCACTCAGTAACTATTTACCACAGTAACAGTTTTTCATAGTTTACTTTTTTTGTCAGAGGTCTTATGAAGGCTCTGTCAGTATTTCTGATTCTGCCATTAAAGTTCTGCCAAAGTTTTCTAAAGCCTATCATTAGAATACATACTTTTGGTTAATAAAATGATTAATACACATGTGTAAAGCTTATCTAAGAAAACTGACATTTATTGAAAATTATATATACTTGCATGTCAAGTTGTTTGGAAAAAAATGTTCTCCAAAATTTTTACAGTAATTACCCCTGGGTAAGAAAGTGAGTGACATTTAGGTTCCTATTTATGTTTTCTCAGACTTTTGAAGGATAAACATAAGAATGTAACATTTCATAATAAAAATAAAGATACTCTTATTGAAAAAGTCAATTATGTTCTAAGATGACGCATGTCTCAAATGTCTTGCTAGTCGTTCCTAAACTTGGCTTGTGTGCCAGAACCACCAGAAGAGTTCTTTACAAATGCAGATGTCTTCTGGGCTTCTGACCTAATCAGGAGCTGGGCCTAGGAATCCACATTTTTGAGAAGCTTCCCCAGGGCTCCTGCTGGGGCTGAGTAGCACTCGCCCTTCCCTGGCATTTGGGAGCCAGTGACTCAGAATAGCATGTGCAGGCCCCAGGTGTGAAAGGCGCTCCCTCTCCTGATGTGCAGGTGGTTACTCTAATGAGGATAAATAACCTCTTTCCTGAAGTTTGCTGCTGCCCAGAAAATGTCCTAAATATTGGCACCTTTAGCTGTGCCCCTGCTTCTATGGAGAAGAGGTACTGAAGTCTTTTAGAAAGGATACGTGGAATCTGTGATGGAAGGACTTCCCGCCTCATCACCCCCACTGAGGGCAGCAGCCGGGGCCTGCAGAACAAGGCCTTGAACCAGCCTCAGGCGCAGTGTGACAACGGGAGCAGCCCTTGTTCCAGCCACCCCAGCAGCAGAGGCAAGTCGGCGTCATCTTGGATAAGAAGGCTGAGTCATACGGCATCCCCAGGGGCTCTGCTGAGATTCCATCCATTCGTAAGAACTTAGTTTAAATGGTAACAATGTCTTCTTAAAACAGTACTTTTATAGATTGAGACAGAGTCAGGAAGGAATAGGGTTAAAAGACCCCCTAGGATGGTCAGGCAGCCATATGCGATTTGTACTCCTTTTAATCTAGGCATAGTTTTTTTGTTTCTTTAATGTACTTTATCACTGGGTTCTGATTACATAGGGAAACTAGGGTCCCATGTTGAGGCTAAGCTGGCTCCTCCTTCCAAGCTCACACAGAGAGGAAAACAGCACAGCCCAGCCACCTCTTGTGTCCCCTGCTGTTGCTGCTTTTTATCGTCTGGGGAAGGAAGCAGGATGGTTGGAGGACTAGACATTCTTGTGGACAAAAGAACCTGGAGAAAATGTCCTTATCATTCAGTTTCTCTTATCTGATCACCTCACATTTTTTCAATTACAAAACCTCAGGGTTATTTGACAGATTTAACTTGAGAAAAAACCAAAGCCGATTAATTCATTTCTGGAGTTTCAAGGAATTGTTGATCTTAGAGCTGAATGAAGCAGCCAGCCTGAAACTTAGATCCTTGTCCATTGGTTCATCTGTCCTTCCGTCTGTCCATCTATCCATCCATCCCCGCACCTAGTCATCCAATAACATACTAAGCACTGG
>PVKE010004040.1:0-40284 GCA_004027555.1 Craseonycteris thonglongyai
GGATCGAATCCCGGCTCCGGCCCAGGCAGGACCCACGTGCTGAACTGGGGAGTTCCCACAGTTTGGTTCTCTAACTGTCTCTGTCTCTGTCTCTCTCTCTATCTGTCAAAAAGTAAAATAGAAATAACTATGCACTGAAGACAAAAAGATAATTTCTCTCTATAAATGTGAAAAGATAAAAAAAAAAAAAAAAAATATTTAAATATTAACCATTGTATATTTTACGTAATTAAATGGAAGTATAGGATTCAAATTTTAAACATTCTCTCCAAAATTTGAATCAACTAGTGATATCATTTAAAAAAAATAAAAAGTTTTCAAAGTAATCTCAACCTTTTAATGCACATTTCTAGTTACTTTAACAAATTCAATATGCATACTTATTCCATAATAATCTTAAATTATATACTTTTTCTGTCCAAAATTTGTCCTTATTTTCAATAAATTCTTTTTTTTATATCCTATTTATACCAGTAATTGCGTTTTCCCCACAAATATGTGAATCTCTTACATTCTGTTTTACTCTCTTTTCATAGGCCTACTTCAAATTAAATTACTATAATTAAAGCTTTCATTTTTAATGTTTTTATGCCCTATTTAAATCATGCCTATAAAGATGTTTGGACTAACATACAAAAGTCACTCGCTCTGCCCATAATTCTTTCTAGGAAGTAAGATACCAATTTTCTTTAGTCACCATAACTCTTTCAAGTATTTTATTCATAAACTTTATTTTAATATATATAAATATTTAGATATTTATAAAGTAAATACATCTTTTTGAGATCTATAGAATTGCTTCAAATCTGTGCATATTTTACATATTTGTCTGGGTAACATCATACGTCCTTTCAGATCACACAATTCCTTTCTTTGAGGAATGAAAGACACTTGACTTACAAATAAGGGGAGGGCATTAGACTTTGCTATTGACAATATAAATAGCAACCAGGTCATAAAAGATAATATTCCTTATGCACAGCCAACAACTGTAGTACAAATAATCTTAGAAAGCATCCATGAAAGTAATTATTTAAAATGAAAATTAACTCAAGCAACCATGATCCCCCCACTATCCACTTTATAAAATTTTTTCTTGATTTAAATTTTTCTTTATTTGTCCTCATTACAAGATTCCCCATGCTTTTGTTTTAAAGTTATGAAAAATGTAAGTTTCATCTGTGTTAGGTCAACAGATTCATCAAAGAGTGGCCCGAGAAGTGATAATTACACATATCTCTAAACAGCTATTTCTAATGGAAACAAAAGTGCTTAACTCATGTTAAAAACCACGCGGACACATACAAATAGGAAGCAGTAAAGACTGATAGATATTGCAATATGCATGGACCTAATAAAGATTACACTGTATGAAAGAAGTCAGGAAGGAAAACACGTATGATCCCATTTGAATGAAATGTCCAGAACAGAAAACGTAGGTTGATGGTTGCACAGAGCAGAGGGTAAGAATGGAATGTGGTTGTCAATGAGCAGAGGGGTGAGGCCTGTGTTCTAGAATTAGATTGTGGTATAGTTCCACAAGTCCATAAAAATTCAATGAACTGTACCTTTAAAACAGATCAATTCATAGTGTGTAAATTATCTCTCATTAAAGGCATAATAAACCTCCCTACCCCCAAAAAATACCATGCATGAACTAAGATGTTAGAGCCTCAGCAACTGTGGAAATAACCTGATTTTAGAAGAACACTCAAAAGATTAGGACTTGAATAGCATTTTCTTTCACCATAAATTCATGCTTGATCATACTATCAGTTGAAAACAGTGATGCTGAATCATAGGTGAACACCTTGAAGCTGTTGAGTAGAGATTAAACCTCAAAGGTGATAAGGTAGAACCCAGCATTTAATACAAAAGTTAACTCCCTGATATCCTTATAAAAATACAAACATATTTTTAAACTGTTGCACTTCAATTATTGATGAAAAATGTTTTTAACACTTTCATTTGTCCCCAGGATCAGTATTATAGTTTTGTTTTCATATCTGCAGAGGGCTCTGGGTACAAGGGTCAATAAATGTGCTGATACTGTGTGATACTGTACAAGGATTATATTTGACTACTTAGTTTATAAACATTCATCTCCTAGTTTGCCCGGGAGGTAAATTAGTATAATCTTAGTACGTTGTTGAGTAGATGATGTGGTGGACTAGTGACTAATGAAGCATATGGAGTTGTGAAGGTAGTGGAATTACTTTTAATTTCTCAAAACAGGTGCACCATGAGTATGGAGTACTGGATCTGATTTTGCTGTAAATCAATCAGATCCAGTGAGAAAAATTGCTCACCAAAATGGGGTGAATTATCTCTTCCCAAAATATGAAGGTTCCAGTGCACTAATGTACTGGGAGTGATTATTTACTGAGCGTCGTTTGGATCCTTTGAAGTTAATCCAATTCACATGTTAAAATGTGTATATCCAGTGACTATTTATGTTGGCTAATACCACCTTTTCATGTTAAATTTATATTTAAAATATTTGTGTTAGTAGATTTGTATAGCTGCTGTTCTACAACCACCGGATATGTGCATAGTAAAAAATTGAAAAATGTTTGTAGTTAGGGAGGGTTTTCTCTTAATTTTCTTGAAATGAAGTTTTACACAAGACTTTAAAAGTTAACAATTGCTACACTGGCAGAAAGAAATCAAGAAGCGTTAAAAATGAAAACAGATCTTCCCTAGAAACTATCTGGTTACTTGTTCCCCTATAAAATTTGCTAGCTAGAGTGTCGATTGTGTTAACGGAGAGAGTGATTTTAAGCTGTAATCAGTCTTAAGCCTCCATAAAACTCTTCATTTTTCTTTTCCATTTGATGACAATTTTCTGTAATTAATATCAGTCCTTTTTTACATCAAGCGACTGACCTGATATTACAAATAGAACACTGTGCTCTGGCTTTAAGTAAGGAGTAAATTAAGAACAGATGAGTGCTTGATAACAGTCTTTCACAAAAATGTTCATGATTCTACGACAATATAAGTAAATAATTAAGGAGAACGTGGGAACCCCTAGGAGAAAACTCCTCTTAACAGTATTCAGTGATTGTTCTGAAATTCCATCAATTGAAGTTCATTTGGGCCTATGTATTAATTTGCACGCGCATGCCAAAGAAAATGAAAAAAATGCATTGCAATATATAAGAATTGAGTATATGTTCATTTATAGATGAATACTGTCTATTTTAATACTAGAAATAAAATTTTTAAAAAGACATTTAGAATCAACGATATTTAAAAATTTTAAATAAGGTTGTTAGTCACGAATATGAAATACTATCTCCAGTTTGTACAAGTGTAGTAAACTCTACAAACAATACCTTGGAAATTTTGAAATCGTTGTTTTGTAGAGAAAAAAAGAGAATAAAAACTTATATATGAAAACATTACCAGTGGTTATGTTCCAACAGAAGATAAGTAAAAAAATGTATACTGTTATATTGATTTCTTTTTCTTTTGTTCATTAATAGCTTACATGTTATTTCTATTTAATGTACATATTTTTGTTGTATTTAAAATAAATAAATGTATTCATAAGAAAAGTTTTACATTCATTTATATTTTGAGAATTTGGTTTTGACAATTTATAGGAGCACAAAAGTATAGAAATATGAGTTTTAAATTACACAGGTTTTGGGGAAGCCGGGATGGCTCAGTGGGTTAAGCGCTCACTTTGCAGCGCCAGGGACTGAGGATCGAGTCCCGGCCCCGGCCCGTGTGGAACCATGTGCTGAACTGGGAGCTCACCCAGTTCAGTTCTCTCTCTGTCTCTGTATCTCTCTGTATCTCTCTGTCTCTCTGTCAAAAAAGAAAAAAAAATTACACAGGTTTTTTTGTTACTTTTGTGTCCAATCCAACAGTTAATAATTAAGGGTTTAAATGATCTAAATGGTTCTTCATACTGGGAAATGTAAGTGTAGCCTTCAGTGAATAAGTTAAGTAAACCTGAACTAAAACAAAATAGAAACAGTGGGATGAAGTGATACAAATATTAATATATATATATATATATAATTTCATTTTAATTAACAGCCAAAATATGGAAATCCTGGGCCTGAGTTTTGTTTTACTAAAATGGGGATATGAACCCTGATCACTGATCCAGTCAATATCATATATAGTACTAAAAATATTATAAATTAGGGTAATAACCTATGACTCAAACAATGAGTACCTCCTGAAACTATAGAATGAAGTAAACATTGATCATGGAGAGATGGTCCTCAAGGAAATTTCAACTTCTATTGGGTGTTAATCTGAAATAAAGAGGTTTCTTTTAACCAAGAAACAAGATTTATCACCTTAAAAAGAACAACAAAACAAAAGCCTTCCTTTGAAAACAAATCCTTTCCTCTCCATACAGGCAGTAGTAACGCCACCACTTAAAATTTAATAATTTCTAAAACAGATATTATTACATTCATTAAATAAGAACGATCAACATAGGGGCAAAGGTGTGACTGGGTTATTTTGTCATAATTCCCAAATAAATGTTACTTTGTCTGGTAACACATCTTTAGAAAATAATGTTCCCATGAGCACAAGTACATCTTTCCTTAAGTTATACAATCCTTTCGGAAGTGACAATGATGATGCATTAGCCAAAAAAAAAAAATTTTTTTAATTAGTTTTATGCTGTCATCGGGGCTTGAGCAGAACTTGGAGGGCCTACGTTTTAAATTTTTGTTTTACAAACATTTTGAAAACCCTGCCAAGCTTTTTGTTTAAAGTATGAAGTGAATTGTAAGTTTTAGGTTTTTAGAATTCCTAAGGGGCCACAAAAGGAAAAAAAAAAAAAGGAGCTGAACCTTTTAGGCTTATAAAAAGTTGAAAGTTATGCAGTACTTCTATTTGGAGCAGACTTGGTTGAAGAGTCTCGGGTTACTAGCCGAGCTTAGTGGAATAACAAAATATTGCTACTGCAGAAATAAGTTACCGTCACGGGGGAATGCCAGGAGAATGCACTTATATTTAAAAGAATATCAAAGAAATCCAACTCAGAGCTGAAGCAAAACCTGAACAAAAAAATAAATTGCTTCATGAAAAAGAAATAAATAGGTGAGAGGAAATCATTTAACTATGTGTTTTATTTATTTTTTTAATAATAAATATATATGTGAAATAAAATATTTGTAGAAAGTGAACAAAATGTTTTTGTGTTTTTTGGTTCAAATAAAGCCTATTTTAGGCAGAGAAACACCTAAGTGTGCAATGAGCTAAATATTGGAGTTGAATTCCAACACCTTTTTTTTTTTTTAGGTGGTATTCAGTAAGCTTTTAAAAGCATCAAGTGTACTCATGATTATATGCAAAGCTTTGTTGAATAAATGTTAGATCTGCTGAATAAATCAAGTATGAATAAAATGCCTGTACATTTAGTTATACATTACCCTTTAAAAATAATTTCAAAGTCCAACATTTAAATTTTAAGCCTTTACATTTAAAGTTCTTAAGTAGAACTAAAGATCATAAAGGTCACATGTTTAATTTATTATAATGTCTTTGTTTGTTTGTTTTTTTCCAATCAAATTGCATTTCCATGAGCTTTATTATTGAGTAAATGATGTTCCAGGTTTGTGTACTGAAACACCCAGGTTTTGTGAAAAAAACTCACTTACGTTTCTATGTTCACGTACTTATGGAGGAAAACTTCTGAGTTAAAAGGGCAAACATTTCAAAGGAAGTTGGCATTGATCAAGGTATTCAAATTCTCATTCATACCCATGCCGGCACGTTTTGTTAGTTCTTACATTGCTAGTTTTTCAAAAATAACATTTTGACAGTTGCATGCTATTTCATAACCATATTTACAATAATCACTTAGAGGTTATTTTCATGTTGAGCTGGTTTCAATATTCATAAGTAGTCCTTCTATAGATGGCTTTTCCATTCATTAATTCTTTCCTTTTTCTATCTCAATTGAGTTTGCTAGCGCTGCTGTAACAAAATACCACCAAATGGGTGTGATGAACAGTGAACTTTTGTGGTCTCAGTTCTGAAGGCTGGGAGTTTGACATGAAGATGTTGGAGGGCCAGTTTCTTCCAAGAACAGTGAAGGACCTGTTACATGTCTCTCAAGCTTCTGGTTAGTTCATGGCTATGTGGCCACTCCAACTTCCACCTTCATTTTCACATGGTGTCCTTCTGTGTTTGTGTGTGTGTGTGTGTGTGTGAGTCCAAATTTCCCTTTTATAAATACCCCAGTCATATCAGATTAGGGATCCACACTACAAACCTTAACTAACAATATCTGTACTGATCCTTTTTTTCAAATAAGGTCAGATTTTGAAGTACTAGAATATTCAACATATGAATGTTGGTGGTGATGCAATTCATAGTCACATAACATAAGTATATCTTTAATTAAAAAAAAAAAAAGCTATTCATGGAGCAATGTGGGTAATAGGTTTCTAGTCCTATCCCAGCTAAGAATGTTTTTAGTTCCTTTTGTATACAGACAATTTTGCTGGTTATAGAATTTGTGAATCATCTATTGGACAAAACATGTTAAAGATACTCCATAATCACCTGATTCTGAAGGCGGATTGTTCCTATTTCCTTAGCAGACATGTTTGTTGTTGTTGTTGTTGTTGTTGCTGCTGCTCATATATTTGAAGAATTTTTTCTTTTGTATCAGAGATATTATTTTTAAATAATTTGCCTGCTCCATAGTAAACCATTTTAATCTGTGAAATCTGATGGTGTGGGAATATTGGATTGCTATTGAAACAGACACAGTTAACAGGAGCACACACTTTATGAAAGTTTCTTGTTTATTTCTATTTCATGTGAATGTTCTTCTGTTTCCAAGGCTTTCCCCCATTAAGTCATCAGGGGCCCACATACAGTCTACCTTGTTTCGGGTGACCAGACGTCCCGCTTTTGGCGGGACAGTCCCGATTTTTAACAATTTGTCCCGCGTCCCATGGCGTTTTAAAAAAGTCCCGATGTTTGGAAAGAATGCACGACCAGCTAGGGAACGGCGGGAGATAGACCCAATTTTTAATCAAGAACCCCCTCCCCCGGGTCAGTGGTGTCCCGCTTTACCAATGTTAAAATCTGGTCACCTTAATCTTGTTGCCTGTCACCGCCAATATCTATCTCCCATTTTCTGGTCTGAAATGCTTCTTCCAATTGCTATCATTTTAGCCCCATTCCAGCTCCAGAAAGAAGAAATAGAGATAGCTATTCACATTAAGGACATTGGCTAGAAATTATACGTATAACTTCTACTCTGATGCTATGGAGCAGAAGTTAAGAACACAACTACACTTAGCTGTAGGTCATCCTGAGAAACATCATCTCTCAATGGGAAGCCATGTGTCCAACTAAAATTTTCATGAATATAGAAGAAAAGTATAAATACTAGAGGACAAAGGGTAGGTTCTGCTATAGTTTACACTTTTCTCCTCTTGAATATCTATTTATCATCTTCTTATACATTGAAGTTACTTGCTCAAGGTCCCATGCAGTTACTGCATCCTACTCAAAGTCCAGGCACTCTGGGAAATGTACAGTCCAACCTGAAAGGTCTCAGTTCTGTCATCATGGCCCAGCAACCTCCAAACTAACAAATATGTCTCCTCAACACCCTCAACGTCTAAGGCACAAATCCAATATGTCGTAGTAGAATAAGAACTGATGAACAGGACTTCCAAGAGCTGTAGCAAAGAGACCCCATAGGGTCTCCTGCCCTATGCTGCTCCGGGCCACATGAGAGGCAACCCAAGCAATGTGCCATTTCTCCATAGGGGAGGTGGCGGTTCAGTGACAAGGGCTATGTTTTCCACGTTAAGGAAGGAGACGTGCATTTGGTCTTGAGGTCAGTCCCCTGCTGGATCTTCATGAAGTCGACCAGGGGATTAGCTCGTACACGTGATCTGCTCTGTGCAGACCTGAGCCTCCTCCATCACAGACCCTTCCACCGTGGAGCTAGGGGTCCTTCTAGACATGGGGGTTTCCTGAGAGTAGCTCCATGTATGCTACTTTCCCATCTGAGTCACCTGTGTGGGCCGAAATCTCAGCTTCTCTTTCTTCCACAGCTGCTCCTCGCCATTGAAGGTGTTCGCCTCTGCTCGTTGTTCGCATTGGTGTGGATGAGTGGAAAGTGGGATGTGATGGTGGGAAAGTTCTTGAAGTTGATTGTGGGCCAGGCTACTGGGCCATTGTATGGGTTCCTGTGGTCACAGAAGGTAATCTTATGACACTTTCAAGCAAACCAGCAACCATTATCAACCAGAGGCTGACTTTGGGGGACATTAATTTGAGAAATTCCAAGATAATTTGGATATATGAGCTTTGCAGAATAAAAAGAGAGAATTGGTCAAATGAGACAATTATTCACACTTTAAAGAAACTTCACCTGCTTCCCTTTAGATGTAGACAGTTACGTAAGAGGGGTGCCTTTATTGAACTCTTTATTGAGCAATGTATCCAGCGGCTAATTTTTGCACTTCAGTTGACATATTTTGCCAAGACCATCTACTGATGGAAATTATTTTACTTCACTTATTAATTTTAGTATGTAACGCTTTTAGTGTCTTCATATTCTCCTATATATTTTTAAAGTTTACAACCATTATTTGATCAATTTGAATCCTGCATGTTGCAGATTTTATATATATATATATATATATATATATATATATATATTTTTTTTTTTTTTCCTTATGGTAAAAACATATTGATGGAAAACTTCATTTCCTTAAGAACTTTTACAGATCTTTTATGATTTGTGTATCATAGGTAACATTTAGTGAGGGTTTGCTGTAGTTAGAAATGTTTTCAGCACTTTAATGCTTTCATTTGATTTTCATGGTAATTTTACCAGGTAAATTATTGCTCTTTTGTACATAGAGTGTGGGAAGTGAGAGCCAAGGTCAAGCAGTCGTAAAACAGACATCATGCTCCCTCAGATGTTTTAACCATTAAGCTCCTATGCTCACTCTAAGCCAGGAAAAACTGGGTCAGTATTTCCTACCCCTGAATACAGAAGAAAGTGGCAGAAGGACAGAATGGGACATTACAGGGCCCTGTAGCCCAACTTTCTAACACAACTGTATGTTTCTCAAAAAGGCTGGCCAGCAGCAGAAACCTGCTTCTGGAACTTTCCTGAAGAGAGCTCCTATGGTCACTCTGTTTACAAGGCTCATGGCGTAATGAGCTGAGTTTTCTCATGAATCACGTTAAGAAACTGCTAGAAGAATCAAGGGACACTGGGATCCTTTGATAGGTGATGGTGGGAGGAGTGTTGCGGGTATGTAAGTGGGTGCTGCTCTGGTGTTGTTGATGTGGGGGGCAGACTTCATTCCTTTAGTCTCTTTTGTTCCCAAACTTTGTTAAGAAGGAGTTTTGTATCAGAGACCAAGAACTTAGTTTTAGTGCATTCTATCTTTCACTGTGTTTTCAATAAAGTAATATTTTTCTCTGTGACCATGTATGTAGATGAAGGGGACCTTCTAGATGAGTAGAAAAATGGAGGTGGCAAATCAGCAAATTGGGAAATCTATATATTTTTAATTCTTTTGCCCCAAAGTGAGATCCATTTTAATGCTAATTCTTTCTCTTTCTCAATTAATATATGACATTGATCCTTACAATGTTATAGTATATCAGAAGCAATATATGAAAAAGTGATAGAATGTTCATGTTATCTTATTTACTCATGTTATATAGCATTCTTCCTGTATTATCTTATTGGGTGATTTTACTCTTGTAGTTAATGAAAACCTTTACCTTCCATGGAATCTTGACTCAATCTAGTGGGAACAACATTGAGTCTCTCACTGCACATGGATTAAAAGATTAGTCATAGTAATGTGAATCTTAAAAGAGTGTAAAATAATCTGGAGACTGGATGAGCACTTCATTACTAATTTATTCATAAATCATACAATTATTGAGCACTAACTCTGTACAGGCATTTTTGTATATGATAAGCAGAAGAAGAAATGGTTATGCCCTCAAAGAGTTTATAGTTCATTAGAAATAAGCGTGATTAAGTCGTTTCGGAATAATGAAATCAACATTAAAATAGAAATACTCTAATGTATTAGATGGGTAACTAAATGCCAGAACATTTCATTCTGTTGAGGAGAAGAAGGGCTCAGGTGACACAGTACAATAGAATTTAAAGTGCCAGCTTAAAATTAGTTTAATCATGTGGATTTACTCTTTAAAATGTAAGCAATGCAAGTAAAATAGATCTATAAACCAAAAATAAAATTCAAAATCATAGAGAATAAAATACTTGCAAAGAGACTAAATTGTGGTATTAAGTTTAATTAAATAAGGAAGTTATTGAATTTTAAGGGCCAATCTGTGTAAGTTCATGAAGTTTAAATTTAGGGCATTATAAAAAGCTGGTTCATAATGAGGAAAATTGGCTTTTGGTTTTCCATCAGTTTTGTTAACCTGTCAGCATTTAGTCTTATTTCTGCTCCTTTAAATTTATGTTTTTCTTTTAGTTGCTTCTAACATTTTTCTATTTGGCTTATTTATAGAATTTTGAGTACGTTGAACATAAATACGATTTCTTTGTTCTGTTTTAATGTTATGGACTTTTGACTATATAGGTTGACAAAATAGACACTTTTGCAAATTCTTGGACATTATTTCTTCCCATAAAGGTTTAGTTTGTTTGTTTGTTTTTGGTCTCTCTTTACCTTCTAGGATTCCAATTGGATGTATATTGGACATTTTCACTGTATCCTTTATTGACCACTTAAAAAAAATCATTTTGCCTCTCTGTGCTTCTGCCTATGATTTTCTAGTTAGTATTTTCCAGTGCACTGCTTTCTAGTTCACTAATCCTTTCTTCAGCTGTGTCCTCTGTGTTTTAAAATCAATCTGTGGAATTGACTGTGATGCTCCTTTCAGCTTCTAGAACTTTGCTGAAATCTCTTTTCCCAGTGGTAAACTATGTCCTGGTCTATTTGTGTATGTTTTACTTTAATAAAGTGTTTCATTAGAATTTAAGATCTATAATCTCCTTTTCTAATAAAAAAAAAATTAATTCATCACTTAAATCAATGAGAATATCTAAGGCCTTGGAATTTTATTTTCATAGGTGACTAGGTGGACAGTGTCTAATAAAGTAAGCATCACTGCATTCATTAGCATTTCTAAACTTTCTATTATTATTATTTCAATAGTCAGAAGTTTTATTTTTAACCTTAAAAGTTAAATTGAACACTGCTGAGTATAGTTTAGAGTCCTTTGTACTGTGTTTTATACTAGCGGTACCTGAAGTGAAAAAAAATATTTTTAGTAAATTTTAGTATTAGCTAATAGTATAATATTACTATTTTGTGTATTAAATTTGCAGCTTTAATAATGTAAACATGCAACATTCAATGTGTTTATATAATAATATAAATGTGATTATCACAGTTACTTTTAGGATCACTTCTTCACATTGGGAAATTATCTATTTATGTTTCTAGCTCATTCCCTGGAATAACTTTTTTCTTTCTGTTTTCTTAGTTAGAAATATTTGTTATCATATGATTTATGCACTATTACTCCAAATCAACATGATATATTCCCACCATTTTATTCTATGCATTTATTTCAACAAGTCTCCAATTTGAAAAATATATTTGAAAAAATAAAGTAAAATAAAAAAATAGGAGAAACCGGGATGGCTCAGTGGGTTAAAGCGCTCACTTTGCAGTACCGGGGACCGAGGATCGAATCCCGGCCCCGGCCCGTGCGGAACCATATGCTGAACTGGGAGCTCCCCCAGTTCAGTTCTCTCTCTGTCTCTGTATCTCTCTCTCTCTCTCAAAAGTAAAAATAAATAAAAATATATTTAAAAAAAATAATAATAAAATTTAGCAAGCATTGATTTAAAACAAAACATTTCACTTTGCCATTTCTATTTCACATAGTGATAGTAAAATAACATTTAAGTTAGATTTAAATCATATTCTCCTTCATTGACCATTTTGGGTAATGTCACAGTTACTCCCCTGATATACTGGCTTTATGTTGTTCCATAATGTATGGAAACTCTCTCTAGAAGGAGCTTCAGAACTGAACGTGCTGCTAATTTTTAAAAACATTCTGAAAAATCATTTTAGTTTTTGTGCCTCATTAGTCTTTAGGTGCTATAGAAGAATATGTCAGTTCTCTTTCCACCACAATGAGCTTACAATGTGATTATGGAAATAAGACTGAAAATGTAAAGAAAGTCAAAGAACTGATTCCAATAGCATTAGAATCAAATTAGTTTCATTGTGTTTTAATTTTGCCTTTATATAAGAAGAGCAAAAATTAATACTTCATCATACGTTATAATTATTAACTATGTCTGTGAAGAGTCTGTGAAATTTGAATTTAGACCTTGCATTTCAAAAGACAGTGAGGAATCTTATAACACTTGACATTATAGAAATCATATAAATCATAAAGATAAGACTGGAAGAGGACAGAGGTGGAAGATAGAATAAATAGTCTAGTTTCTTTATATTTCATAATCAATAATCATTATATGATCAAATATTAACCATACCAAAGGATAAAAGTATCAATGTAAAAATGACTGCATAAAGATACAAAGGTAGCCATTAAATAAAATAATATTGTTGAATTTATGTATTGGCTATTTTAAGGACTACTCATATCTCATTCTCGCTTCCTTATTGGTACCTGCAAGGATACTTTCTCTACCCTAGAACTTATTTTATGGCCAAAGGGACGTCAACAGAAGTGACTGCTGTCACTTCCTGGCTGATACATTGAATTCCTGATGCAGACTCTTCCATGCTCCCTTCTCTGGCGGGGGGGGGGGGGGGGGGGGGGGCAGCCTGCAGCTCTGTGTAAAGAAGTAGGTGCCACCAGATTAAAGCAGGAAGGGTCCTGAGCTGCCACATGAACAGCTGCTTTGGAGAGATGACCAGGCTGTGGGGCCCTTTGAGCAAGAAATAAACTTTGTTGTGATAAGTCACTAAAATGCATTCTTATTTATTGCAGCATAACCTAGTCTTTCCTACTTGACATGAAATAATCAGTATTTGGGATATAAGTAGAAGAGAAAGGCAATAGAGACTATCCAATGATTTAGATAACTAAAGAAAACCCTGCTAGAGATAATAGCTATAAAGACAAGCCTAGAACATGTATAAGCATTCCAAATTATCAAGAGAGAGAGAAAATAATATATATATATATATATATAAAACAAACAAATGTTCATACAGTAAAATATTAAAAAGAAACAGTGAGAAAAAATAACATAATTAACCAAGCGTATATATTATTTAAGTAAATATAAATACACTTAGCTCAATCATTTAAAGTAACACACCCTATTAGAACCAAGAACAAAACTTAACAATATATTGTGTACAAAAATAGACACACTACAAAATAATCCAGAAAAGCCAGGTAGAAAAGATAGATGTCATCTTAGTTATTTTCAAATAAAGAAAAACCAAAGAGTGAGATTTAGTAATTTTAGATCAGAAAAAATAATGCCATTTTTAGTGAAGATTAATGGAATATTTATTCATTAAATAATATAGTCATAAAGCATAATCATAAGGAAATTTAAGGAAAAATAGACAGAAACACATTTATAACAAGAGACTTTAATATTTCTTTTCTATTTTATATTAAAGTAATTTTTTAAAGTAAATATGTAAAAAATCTAAATAACATTATTAATTCATAGATATAATTTTAACAATTCTGCTCACTGCTAATAGAAATACTCTTTGCTGTAAATGTTACAAACCTTTCAAAAATTGACCATTTATAAATTCACAAAACACTTTTCTCAGCTTTGAAAATCAAACTAACATGAACTACATTCTCTAATTTGATATAAGAAAGCACAAAATCATACAGAAAATATATGAAAAGAAATGGTGTGTAAGTTTATAAACTGTATGTGTGGGCATTAATACATATATTTAATGATTCTATTGTGATGTGTTTTAAGTATCATAAAATTAGTCCATTTCAACTGTACAAGTCAATAATTTTCAGTAACTTTATGAACTCATGCAACAATCAGCATCAATCAGTTTTAGAACATTTTCAAATCTTCCAGAAAGATTCCTCATGCTCATTTATTGTCACCCCATTCCCAGCCCCATGCATCCACTAACTTACTTCCGGGCTCTCTAAAACTGCCTTTGTTAGATACACTATGTAAGTGGGAACATCCAACTTGTGTGGCCTCCAGTCTGTAGCTTCTTTCACTTAGAGTAGTGTTTTCTGCAGTCAATTCATGATGTAGTATAGCCAGCTGTTCACTCGTTTTTATTGCTGAGCAGCATTCTATTATATGGATATAGCACAGTTGGTCTCTTCATTCATCACTTAATGGGCATTTAGGTTGTTTCCACGTTTTCACTATTATGAAGAGGCTGCTGGGGGCGTTCAAGTGCACGTCTTTGTGTGGACATGTTTCTTGCATCTTGCGTGTGTACCTGAGAGTCCTTGGAACTATGGTTGTACATATTTAACTTCTTGAGAAACTGCCAAACAGTCTTCCAAAGTGTCTGTACCATTTCCCGTTTCTCCATACTGTCACCAAACAATGTTTGTTATCATTGGTCTTATTTTGTATCACTGACGTAGTGGGTATGAAAAGGTCTCTCATTTTTGTTTTAAGTTGCATTTTCCTAATGATCATCTTGCCATGTGCTTATTAGCTCAGGTGTGTGTTTTTCCAGTACTCTCAGGCAGCTAACTCAGTTCTGATGCTATCTACCTGAAGATGGCACCAGAAGATGAAATTCAAGGCTCAGTCCTATAAGCCTTACTCCCCCACCCTGAGTTCAGAGGCCCAACTCAACTCAACAATCCAGTGCTATATTCTCTTTCTTTCTATCTAACCGTTCATCTCAGCTTTTTGTGTTTGTGTGAAGGGGCTGAAGTTTTCTGGGACCAGAAATAACTGTTATGTCTTTTAGTTCTACACTAAATACTTGAATTTATTGAATCAATTAGATATATAATGGTAGTTTTGCATTAAATGTAATGTATACATTGCTGATTTTGCATTAAAAATATACTAAAAAAAAAACCCCACCAATATATTATAATATTTGAATGTAACATATTTCAAATTTTATGAATAAACGAAGAAAATTGACTCAAGTAGTGATCAATTCCACACTAGGAACTATTAAAACTTGTACATCTGACCACAGAACCAACTTCTTGCATTTCTCTCTTTTTTCCTCTCTCTTATCTTAATCTGTCTATTATGGTTATCTATTTCTCTTTCTATAGGACTATTACCAAGCCATTTCCTTAAAATTCTACTCTTACCTAAGACTTAAAAAGGCTTTTAGGATAAGCTGTACATTTAGATTCCTTTCTGAGGACAATAGACAGCATCTGATTAGCTTAGTAATGGAGGTAAATGCCTGTTCTGATTGGGAGAAAAATATCACAGCATTGTGCCAATATATCAGGATGTGGCAAGACAGGCGTAGGATGCATCACTTCTACCTGCATTTTCTGTTCTTCGTGAAGGAAGGAATGAGGCTAGAATAGGTGACGCAGAAGGCCTTCGGCCCTTGCCTGGGCTTGCACAAAGAGGCCCGGATAAGATGGGAGCCGAGGTGTTGGGGAAGCACTTCATTAGAGGTAGGTGCCCAGGGAGAGTAGAAGGAAGACTCTGGCATTAGAACAGCGAAGGAACAAGCCCAGACTTACAGGAATTCATACACCTGAAGGCCACAACAGGGAAACCAGCTTGAGGCCATCTATCACCAGCGCCGTGAGCAGCTGCAGGGGTTGTTTGAACCCCAGATTCCTGGAGAGAGTACAATACCAGAGTGACTGCATCACAGAGCCCTGACCCTGAGATCCAGTAAGTAGATGTTCATAAAGCAAGGATCAAGAGGTTTGCTTCTCCCTGGGCACTTAGCTCTGAGGGTGAACAGGCATTCATTAGAGAGCTGAGGGCTCAAGTTTGAGAGCTGGGTCTTAAGTATTAGCAAGAGCCTATGTGAGACCTTCTAAAGAGAAACAGCAGGTCAGCAGCACAGTGGAGAATGCTCAGCAAAGGCACAGCTGTGGCTGTCCCAGAAGGTTGGGGCCAGGGAGACTTTATTATAAATGCTTGTATCTCCAAAATTAGCCAAATGCGCTAGGTGAGATAACATCTAACGCTCATTCTTGCTACTCCTAAGTACGTCATTCCGTGTGTTCTTGACTGATTTGAGTAACATTTCATGTCTAGTATCTCTAAAATCTTACTATGCAAATGTTAAAGTTTGTATTTTGAAACACTTGAAAGCTGTAAAGGATTGTGGAGATGACATATTCTATCACAAGCCCACAAAAACCATTTGCAGCTGAGAAATGTGACAGGGAGATTTCCTAATTTGCCTGGAGTCGTGATTGGTAAGGAGAGATTTCATACATCGCTGATTCTTAGCACAAGCTCTGCTTATGCAGTGTAGAATCCTTCTGCTAATCAAGAGTTAACTTACTAATTGTGATGTCTAATTTATTTCCATTTTTAAAAACATCAACCAAAACAATGAATGGTTTGCTAACTTAAGCTTGTGGAAACACAGTGCTCAGAAAACAAAAACAAAAACAAAAAAACTGCTTGTGATGTAAGTCATAGCTACTGGCACATTCTATATGACTCGCTCAGGGTCAGGGAGGGCCAACAGACCAATGAACTGCCACCCTACAGTCACCGTGAGGCCATCGGAAGAGGAATGAGGCATTGCAAGCTGGCACTGCTTACCCTGACGAAGTGGTATCAGCGGGTATCAGCAGGGAGCTGATTTTCTATCGCCAACCTGCAACAGCAAGGGAGTGCCGTGTGAGCTGTCTTTGTAGGTGTGCTGGCCGTGGGCCCCACAGGGACCCCGCGTACCCACTTCCATCCAGGCCTGCAAGCTTCTGCTAAACAGGGTGATGGCCTACTGACAGAGAAGGTGACATAGAATCCAGGATCTCACCACGTGTCGCGGACGTCACCATCCCAAATCAGATGTCACTCCAGAAACCAGGACAATCAAAACTTGAAGGACAAAACACAATTCACAATTTACATTTCTACCAGCAACGTGTGAGGGTTCCATTTTGTCCACAGCCTCAAGCACACTGTGGAAGGCAGTGTGGAGATTCCTCAAAAAACTAGGAATGGAATTTCCATATGACCCAGCCATCCCTCTCCTGAGTATCTACCCAAAAAACCTGAAAACCTTAATCCGCAAAGATACATGTACCCTAATGTTCATCGCAGCACTGTTCACCTTGGCCAAGTCGTGGAATTAACCAAAGTGTCCTCTGATCGATGACTGGATAAAGAAGTTGTGGTACATTTACACAATGAAATACTACTCAACAATAAGAAAAGATGAAATACAGCCATTTGTGACAAGATGGACAGACCTTGGAAACATCTTATTAAGCGAAATAAGTCAGAATAAAAGAATCAAGAAACATATGACCTCACTTATAGGTGGAATATAAAACTGAAAGGAACAAAGAAACAAAGACTCATGGACACAGTCAATAGTTTAGTGGTTACCTAAGGGTAAGGGGGGAGGTGGGTGGGAGAGATGGGTGGGGGGGAGTAGGGAGGAGGAATCAAACACACAGTGATGGAACGTGAGCTGATTCTGGGTAGTGAGCACATAATGCGATGTATGGACAATGTAATGTAGAATTGTACACCTGGAAACAATGTAATTGATATCAATTAATATCACCTTAATAAATTTTAAAAAATAATAAAATAAAAAATAAAAAAGACAATTTACAGATGCCCACATCAATATAACTCAGTTCTTAGAATTATTCGATAAGAATTTGAAAGTAACAAGCATTAATTTGCTTCAAGGAAAATGATAAATTCTTGTAACAAATAAAAAAAGAAAAAATCACAGCAAAATGTGGTATACAGTATAAAACAAAAAAGAAACTATAAAACTTGTAAAAATATAAAAAAATAAAATCTCACTGGACTGGCTTAGTAGTAGATTGAATACAGTAGAGGAACAAATCATGAACTTGAAGGTAGAACAGTAGAAATTATCTAATCTGAACAGTAAAGAAAAAAAAAACACAACTCCTGTGACATATAGGCAATCTCAAATGATTTAATAGTCATGTTATTAGAATCTCAGGAGAGGATCAAAGAGCATAAGTCAAAAAATATTATTCAAAGAAAAAACTGACTGAAAACTCTCCAAACTTGGTTAAATGCAGAAATTATCAGAGTCAAGAAGCTGAATAAAACCCAACCAGAATAAACGCAAAGACATCAGCACTAAAACACATCATCATGAAACTTCTGAAAACTAAAGACAAAGAATCTTCCATTTGAAAATAAGCACCAAATTACAATGACATTTCCATTCTGTTAAAGGAAATTTTTGAAATGAATTACGATTTATTTTTATAATCTAAAAAATCTGGTTGTTTTCTAAAAAAGTCCATAGATATCCCTTATTGGACTAGCTTTATTATTATTAAAAAAAAAATACTAAGGAGACATTTAAAGCCAAGATTGTTCAGGACATCTTTAAGAGATTTTACAGAAGAGCATAAAGGGAAAGTCACCTCTATGAAAAAAGAAAATTTAAAATATGGTAATTTTTACACATGGTGGCTCTATAATAATTTTCATAATTTTTTCATTTATATGAACTCTTACGGTAAACAGGAATAATTCAGTATAATAATAACAGCTTTTTTTTTTAATCAAGTGCCTACAATGTCAAAAATATACCAGATGTATTTTTTCTTTATATTTCACAGGTTCTATAGAATGTACACATTATATCTTTATTTTTCAGATGAGCAAACTGACACTCAGAGATGTTTAATAGTTTAACTTTGTATAAATAATGATGAGGGAAGCTTTGATGGAAACTCAAGTTGGCTTGGAAACCCTGTATGGATTCCAGTTCAACGCGGTGTTATATTAACTTTTGGCTTATATTATATGTTGACTACTTTAGGTTGCAATAAAAACCCATTCAACTGGCATAGAAATTCCAGCAAGAATTAGTGCTGCTCAAGATGCCAGTCACATATTCTGAACAGAAATAACAAAGAATGTTTTCTGAAAACACATGAAGGACATCACTTTTGAACCTCTAAACAAACCCACCTCTGAGGTTTTCCATTTTTGCTTTTAAAGAACCGGTATGTTCTTTGTGAAAATTTGATCAGTTGTCATGTTTGTTTTTCAGAATGAAAGTACCCATTTATTGTCACAAAATTTAGTGTTTGTTTAAAAAAGAATAGAGAATAATATAGATCATATTGTAATGATAATTACTCACTTTACCGAATCATTGTCAAGGTTTGGAAACTATCAGTAATTTATTGATTGACATTTTTTTTGCATAAATACCAAATTGGTAAATTTATGAATTTTTATAATAAGTAGTTTCTGTATGAATATTGTTCTCCAAGTACAGGCATACCTCCTTTTATTGTGCTTTGCAAAATTGCATTTTTTTTCAAATTGAAGGTTTGTAGCAACCCTGCATTAAGCAAGTCTATTGGCGCCATTTTTTCCAACAGCATTTGCTCCCTCCACGTCTCTGTGATACTTTTTGATCATTCTTACATTACTTCAAATTTTCCATTACTTTCTATTTGTCATGATCTTCGATCAGTGATCTTTGATGTTATTATGCTATGGTGATGTGAGACACCATGAACCACACCCACGTAAAATGACAACAATCTGTAACTGTCATTCATGTGTCCCGACTTCCCTACCAAACACTCGTTCCCTCACTTCCTCCCTCTTCTCAGGACACCCTAGTCCCTGAGACACAAAAATGTTGACATCAGGCCGAGTAATAATCCTATAATAGTCTCTAAGTGTTCAACCGAAAGGCCAAGGCAGGATGAAAGCTAGGCCTCTTGCCACTGTTAGCCAAGTTTTGAATGCAGAGAAAACGTTTGTGAAGGAAGTTCAAAGTGCTACTCCAGTGAACACATGATTGTTAAGAAAGTGAAATAGCTTTAATACTGTTTAATGCTGATTAAATGAGAAAAACTTATATGAAATGCCTTTGTAAAACACAATAAGAGTTTTAACTTAAATATGTATTTGCTGATTAATCTTAAAAATAAGAAATCAAATTGATTAAACATATGGAATAATTCTTAAGAGAAAGATCTCAATTATACAAAGCATGCATGTGAAAGTCCTACTTTTAGACTTGGTGCAAAAATATGATAGGTCCTTAACTTCTCTAACATATCTAAACAATGTTGTGAAACAACCTAGGGCAGAGATAATTGGTTCTACTTTGATATTCCTGAGTTTCTACACTTACATTAGCTGTACTACCATAGAGTCATGCTTGTTTATTTTTTCCAAGCAGGTCAATAATAATGTTTAGAGAATATAATGAATGGAATAGATCTGGTATCACGAACATTAATTTCTCATTATAACCATGATCAAAAATGGAATGCAAACATCGATGGAAGTCCAAGAAAGAGACCGGTAGATCAGAGAAGAAGCAAAGCTGAAATAGTGAATGGACTTGACTGATATGTGGGAGAAGAAAGCTGTACTTGCAATTGAAAAGCTAGAAACGACCTTGTAGTCATTGCATTGGGCTGTAATAGCTATGCAACAGAAACACAAAGTGCAACGTGCTCAGAGAGAACGGCAGATAACCCAGCTTGAAAGCAACTTTATGCTGCCAGGAAACTTTGTAGTTAGAGCAGCAACACCCTTGAGATTGTGAGAAATGGGGAACCAGATAGCCCCTCAAAAACCGAATTGCTATTGATAAGGAGAGGGAACTTGAAACCCATTGCTTTGTTCATTTATTTTCCGAATTATTGGGAACTATCTATTTTACCATAAATTCTGTGACTCTTTCTTTCTCTGGCTGGCTGCTTGTCTCAAAATTCAATATCCGAATACCTAAAGTGTGGGTAATAGAAATACCATCAAGTTTCACTTAGAGACAGATCAAAACTAAATAAAATGATAGTATTTATTAACTTGTGACTGGAGAAGGCTTGGAGATAAATCTGCCCAAACTGGAAGTGTAAATCCTTCCAGATTCACTTTGTATTTCAGAGGCAAAGCAATTGGCACATTTCACCTGGTGAGGAAAAGGACACACATCTATCTGACAGGTGAAATCAGCACCACCTCTCCAGTTAAGTTCACTAAGCGCTTATTGTTTTGAGAGCTAAGGATCCACTTCGGGGCTAGTTGCTTGCAACACACAGGTGGGTAAACAGGGCACCCCCCCCCCACACACACACACCATCTACACGGTATGCGTATCCTGGTGGGAATTCCAAGTAAACCTCTGCTTCACTGAAAAAGCATGTGCACTTTGCAAGGTATTCAATTCTGATTATTCATAAAGCGAGTTGTGTTTTAAGTGACATGAAAGTCATTTACTTGAAATCTGACCAACACACATATGTACATTACATCCCAGAATTTTCCGATTTCTAATTCCTTAAACAAACATGCATAAAACACAAATAGCAAATTCTACTACCTTGGGCTTTTTAAACTCATGATTTTATAAAGTCATATTTTTCTTTTTAAATCTTGTTATAGAGAGTCTACTCAGAATTAGGAAATGAAAGGATTGGCCATATTGTTTCCGATAAACAAACAAACGAAAAAAACAGTATAATGCTTATGTTTTTAAGGACTTCTGAAGTGTTTCATTATCTTAAATTATTTAAAGACTGTTAGCAATAGTGATACCAAGACAGACTTGAGTTTGGTTTTCAATTTAACAGTTCATTAGGGTACAGGCATTTAGAATTGAATGGACTTAAATCCATACCTTTGGGAAAGCCGGGACGGCTCAGCGGGTTGAGCGCTCGCTTTGAGGCCACGAGGACCGAGGATCGAATCCCGGCTCCGGCCCAGGCGGACCCACATGCTGAACTGGGGAGTTCCCACAGTTCGGTTCTCTAGCTGTCTCTGTCTCTATCTCTCTCTCTATCTGTCAAAAGTAAAATAAAAATAAATATGCACTGAAGATAAAATAATTACTCTTTATAAATATAAAAAAAAAAATCCATACCTTTTACTAATAATGACAGAAATAGGGGAATATTGAGATACATACGCATAAGGGAATAGTCCATGCCATTTACTAAGTTTTGTACACATGAGAAAATAGGTTCATATAAATAGTTGTTATGTTGAAATTACAGCCAAACATATCTGCAGGTTTTAAGCTGTCTAAAGTAATTCCACATTCTCAGTGAATAATGTTTAACATTGGAACCCAAAACAGGTCAGCACGAATAATTAAAGGCTTAAGTTAAATACATAGACAGTCATTTAAATTTAGATCTGCAATAACATTTACTATTATTCTCCAAGGCTTTAGCTGCTTGGCGGAAACAAAGTACTCTGGGATTAATTTCAAGAAATGGTGCCAACTGTGCAGCAATTTGCTGTAATTAAGACATGAAAGAACGCTAAATATTCAGATTAAAAGAAGCATGATGGAGCGTGATAGAGAGTCAAGGTGTGGCAGTGAGCCAATAAAAGAAAAGAAAAAGAAAAGAAGCCAGGAATACCATATTGATGGATACGAAAACAGCACCAGTAACTTTTAGTGAATTTTCTTTCAAAGAAGCACATTCATTTATCATTTTAGCCTTCAATTACATTTAATGCCTTTCCTCACTCAAGTTTACAGCGGAGATGTGGTATGTTAGAGAGATAAGAAAATTGGAAAAAGAAAGCGACAAACATTGTATTCTTATAACGCTAATTAGTTTAAGTGGTATGGAGAAGTCATTAGGAGGATATCAGAATTATCTGTATGCTGAAGGGATTTTCCTGTGTGTTGCATTAGTGTAGTTTGCTTTAGAGCTAAATGAAAGAGCTGTATAAGTGGTAACTCAAAGAGAAGTGCACTTTTTGTATTCATTAAATTCCTCTTTATATTTTAAAGAGAAAGAATCATTTTGATCCAATGAGTCTTCTTTGTAATCCCCGAGGAATGATGGGACATATTTTCTTTAGCCTTTGAACCTCTGTGTATTGATTAACATTGCATTTAGGCTAATAGTGGTGAATCTTCCTTGCACCCCTTTTTTTTTTAAAAAAAAAAAAAAAGAAAGTCCCTTTAAGGTTTGATCTCAGAAGAGATGAGGATACTTGACCCAGTTGCTAATGAGGGGCTGTATAATCCCCACTATCAAAATAGCAGGATACAATATAAAAAGTACATCATAAAAGACACTATGGGAATGCTTTTTGTCTTCACAGGAATAAAGCAGAAGATAGGACTGTCTGGTCCCCTGCAGGCACATGAAGCCATCACAGTGGGAAAGGTTAAGCATCTTCACAGTGTGGTCAAGAGACTGAGAGCAAGTAACTGGTGAGGGAAGCTTCTGGAAGAGCAATCTTGATCATCAGAGCAGGTCTGCAGCAGCCAGGGGTGGGGTGGGAGTGGGAGGACTTGCAGAATCCACATAGAACAGGCTCTGTGAGAGCAATGAGCTCACCCCCAAAGTGTGTACTTCATCAGAAGGGAAATCGTGGGGGAAGCTGGGATGGCTCAGCCCCGGAGACCAGGGATCAAATCCCAGCTCCAGCCCATGTGGACCCATATGCTGAACTGGGCTGTGCCCCCAGTTTGGTTCTTGCCGGGGCCTATGCAGGAGGCTCCAGGCCCAGTTCCTGCCCTGCTCAACCCCGCACTCACCTGTGGAGTGAAACTCTATGGAAAACTAATGTTGTCAACTATGGAGACTGCTCTGGGTCCTCCCCCTTCTCTCTGTCTCTGTCTGTCTGTCTGTCTCTCTCTGTTAAAAATCAATAAAAATAAATCTTTAAAAAAGAAGAAGGGAAATCGGCTCAAGCCTGACAGAAGAGAATTTCACAAGACGGGTCTGTGACAATACGCTGAGAATAGGGAGTGTGGGTCTGTCCAGGCTGCCACGCGGGCGCTGTGAAGAGTCAGCATCTTGCTGAGAACCAGAAAAACAAAACCGAGTTGTTTCCCAGAGCAGAGCGCTTTGCAGAAAATGGTAATGTCTTTTGGATGCGGACCGTAGCTTTCAGTTCTTTCCCTGATGCTGCAAATCTTTATTTGGAAAAAAAGAAAAGGAGTTTGAAATAAAGGGCTTATTGTACAGCGCTCTTTAAATTGTTCAAATTGATACTCACGCTAGCATCTTGCCATTCTCGCTAACAAAGTAGTGGAAGACACATCAAAGTATTTCATAGACACTAGTCGTTACATAACTTAGCTAAGATGCAAATAAGAGAATTGATCCCATAGCATAAATAATCAATATTGCTTTTAATCTGTGCTACATAATATTCATGCAACATTGTATAGCTGTAGTTAAAATCTGTGTTTGTTAAGGTTATATACACACACACACACACACACACACACACACACACAAATAGTATGAAGCCAAGAGCATCATCATCATTATTATTACCTTTGAGCTATTGTTTGACTAAACTTTGTAGAGTAATTCTTTTATGAAATAAAATATTAATGAAGTTATTGGATCCATAATAGACAGCCTACGTCAACCCCCTAATTTTTCCTCCCACTGTTCACCACGTTGCCAGATACGTGTTTCTGGATAAAAAGCCCTAGAGGTCTCCTGCAAATTCTTTTTCAATACAACCAGATCATTGCAGATAATTGTATTACACAGTGTATCGATCCCAAATCGTTCTGCACCGGAAACATCTGAAAAAACATGATTATAGCTTTCTGTTTATTGTTCGTACATCATATAAGCAGGCTTTTGTGTGAATCACCTGTAAAAAAGGCAAGGTGGAAACATCAGAGAAATTACCTCTTTACAAGAATCTATTGATCACTTTAAATCAAAGAAGTATGTTTGACATAAGATTACCTGCCAGTTTGAACATTAGGTACACTATGTTATAGCCTGGGGCAGTTGTAAGTCTGACAAAGGGATTGTAAATAAAGCATGCAGCTCTGACTGCCCCTGGCTTGGGATCAACTCAGGCTCAAGTCCAAGGCGTAGGTAAACTCAGAATAATTTACCCCTTTTTAACCAGCACATAATGAATGAGAGTAGACTCTTAGGAGAACTCTGACGCATAAATCTCCTAGTCATTTTGAAATGGCAAACTTCACAGAAGGCTCACATCTTACATCGCTGATGGAAGGCGTTTGTGTGTGTGTGTGTGTTTATGTGCTGCAAGTAGTCCTGAAGTCAGGCTATTGGTGCAAGTCCGTTCTTCAGAAAAAGAAACTTTTATGCCTCAGTGTTTGTATGTGGTCTGATGACTCAAAATCGTCTTTAACTTAAAGACCACTAACCAGTCCATTTCAATATCTGAAAATTCTCCTCAAACTAATTTTACAAGTTTTGGTGTAGTTTTCTTTTTTCATAAGAAATATGCATTGTAAAAGGTGAAAAGGTGTTATAAAGTGATAGGTTGCAAAATCTTTTCATGCCACTATCTTGGCAATGCTAAAAACATATCATTGCAAAGATGTTGTTTTCATTTGATTAAATTTTCTTATTGGTGAAGAGCAGGCAAAGGCTACACATATTTTTTAAGCTTGAAGACTTTTTTTTTTTTTTTTGGAAAGCACACTGGTAGTAAATTTTTTATTGGATTTTACCCCCATACATGAACATGTGCTGAAATTATTAAACATTTAACTCATTTGTTCAGAGAGATTTCGATGTATTTGGAATTTAATAAAGATGAGTTCTGGGTGATGCATTCTTCCTTGTTAAATATTTAGCTGTTTGCATTAGCTCTGTGGTTTCCTGAGGCACAAATTTAAACTGTTAATATATAGCAGGTTTAAGTTATAAAAATAGTAGATGCTGTAATTTCTTCTGAGGCAAAACTGATCATTTTGAACACTGGGGAGAAAACAATGCAAGCACTATGCACATAGTTATTAAAATAAAAGCACTCAGTGACTCAGACTCTATATATGAGAAACTGAGAATCTGATTTTCTTAGATCTAATTTATAAGGGAGATATATCATTCAACTTCAAAGATGAGTGATAAATGCAAAATATTTATATATGGTATCTTTTTTATGAGGTTGCTGGTAAAAGATACCTCTAATGTAAGACTATAATATCTTGGTTTCCAATTTTATTGAAGCTTAATATAAACACTATTTTTGGACATTAAATGACAATTTTTAACAGGGAAGCTACTCTTTTTATAAAAATATAGCCTTCTCCATTTCTATTTATGTTGGTTTAGGGATCCTAAAAGCATTTTTTTTCCCTTCGTTTTGGACTGCAAGATTAAAACTACTGATTTTCATAAACCATCATCATGCTTAATGCAATGGATTATATATCCAGTTAGATTTCAAATTGCCGTGAAAGTATATTATATAACTTAATGTATATAAAAATATATCCAAACATTTTATTAAAAAATAAAATAAAAACCTGATAATATTTGGTGGTATGTATTTGAGGCAATAGAAAAAGAACAGATAAATAGTTTTATAAAGGGAAAATATTTGAACAAAATGGATAGGTATATATCTCTCTAGGATTATAGTCAACAAAGAACAAAGGGAAAGTGTCTTTGTCTTAAATCACTTATTTTTTGAGAGCTTAAAGCGTCCTGCCTAAGTCTTCTTTGGTCTAATGAAATAGTGCCATCTATTGGATGACCTTGAAAAAGTGCTTAAATTTCATAAATACTCCACACAAAAATAAATCAGCGGAGAGCCATCATTTTGGCATAACTTATAACATATCAGTCTTTGTCAATATGAATATATATATGTGTGCATGAATATATACATATACATATATCTGAGTGCATGCTAAAGAGAGAACATGAATGTTATATATTAGCATTATTCTTTTATAAACGTAGAAGCACAAGTCTCAGAAATAAACTTAGCGAATGTTGTCTGGTTAAGACATCTAATTGCTGAATTTAAATGTTGTGTAAACTTGAGATTACCAACATGCATCTTGTATTTCTTCATAGATACATCTGTTTACTTGTGCTTTAAATAAAGGAATCTGAAAATTGAAGGCATGAGCTTGTATTTTGACAAGAAGGATCTGTTTAAATCTTCCTCAAAGTTGCATTGCATAAAGTTTAAACCAATAACAAAAGGAAAAACAGAAATACATGTGCTGGGGTTTTTTTTTGTTTTTTGTTTTTTTTAAGGCCATGTTCTTGTTTTATCTTCCAACCCAAGAACTTGCCAGTCAAGATGAAAAACTTCTTCTAATGGAATCCAGCTTGAAAGCTGCTCAAGAGAAGCTAACTGAGCAAATAGCAGAAACATTTCGCCAAGAAGAGAACAGTAGAAAAACCCCAGGCAGAGCTGAAGACAGTGACAGAAAGGATTATTGCTTCTGAAGAAGGAAAAAATGATTGCAAGTGAGTTGTTTTGGGGTATTTCAAAAAAGTTTTACTTTCGTTCTGAAATCAAGTCGGTCTTTTGGACTTTAGTTGCTAAATATTTAACTCTCCGTGTCTTGCAAAAAAAGGTGATGTGTGAATGTGCGAGCTTGCTCAAGACAGTGTGGGTTCCAAAAGAGGTACACTTGCGATTTGCAACATTTCCTAACTGAAACGGCACTTGCTGAAAATTGCGACTGTCCTAGTCCAGTGTCTTTAATAATGATGTGGCAGTTGGCTTTCTTGTTAATCTCAAGAAAGGTTCGAGGTAGGATGCAAGAGAAAGAATACACTGTGTTTGTGTGGCGTCTATCTGCCACTGGGCTTCTCATCTTTCGACTTTCAGAGTCCAAAGGTTACATATGGCTCTTGTTGTCATTCTTTTTTGTTAAAGTGGCAGCTCTAAGCAAGACACTGTTAAACTGAGAGACATTTAGGGGAGACTTTTTTGTCAGACCATGGAGGCATGTAAGGAACTATGAAGAAAAGTAATAAAGACCTATGCTGTTTTTGAAACATTCGTGAATGTGATTCTTAGTGAAACCTCTTCTAGCATTTCATTTTTGTTTTCATATCTAAATCTTTAGGTAATGACTACACCTCAGACAATGTTTTCAGGTTTTATCTTTTACTTTTCAAACAAATGTAAAATGGTTGCATTTTTGAGTGCTCTGTTAATTAAGTGTTCTGTTCTCTCTGATTTTGTTTGATCTTGTTAGTCTATTTAAAAAAAATAAATGTGCAAGTAGCATAGCACTGATGACCCAGTCTCTCTCTCTCTCTCTCTCTCTCTCTCTCTCTCTTTCTGCATTTGTCAAGAATTACATTTTACTTACCAAATGTTGGATAAATCGAGTAATCACAGTTAGATAAAGCACACACACATTTAAATGCTTCCCCCTGCACCCCTCACTCATGTCTTTGAGCACAGTACTGAGGCCAAAACTAAAATGTGCATTTGGTACTACCTGATCTTTGGAAGCCAAATTCTACACTTACCGTTATATTACTTACTGCATATTTTGATATATCTATCAATAGGCTTTCATAATATCACATACGGTGAACACTAAAATTATTCTTTGACTTACAGTTTGTAAAGCTAACTAATAATGTTAAAATGCAAAAGTAAAAATTTTCCAAGTGTGTTCATAAGAAATTTATTTCTGTGTTTTAACCTGATGATTTAATATTCTAAGGCACTAAACATAATTATACAACCTAGGATGGCATTTTACTTGCTTCTAAATAAAGTTAAACAGATCAACCCTGTTTGCCATCCATGTAACTTTACTCAGCTGTCATAATCCAGACAACAACAACAAAAGCCACATTTAGCAAATATTAAAAGGTAGAAATTTGTACCAAGGTTTAAAATCATATTGGGCAAAGTCTCTTTGGGAATGGCTATAGTAGTGTACTATTGTGATACATATTATGGCCTTTTAAAAAGCTAAATTATTTTGAGAGAATAATATGCTTAAGAAACATATAAAATAGGTGTTAACACTAATATAAAGCTAATGATAGTGTTATGTTAACTTAATGTTATTAAAATGACGCCAACGTATTTTCTGCCATTAAACATCACTATAAATGTACCTTACTCAATATGCCCACAAATACATAATTTTTTATCAGAAAACTAGCATGTAATGACCTGCTTCCAATCTTGAATTTCATAATAATCCAGACAGCAATTCATCCAGCTAAAGTACAATGAATGATCCAACTTAAGTTCTATATACTTGATCTAGATTTATCTCTTTTATTTTCCAATTAAGCTTGATCATGAAATTAGGTAGTGTATTTTTTCTTAATGTAAAATTCCTGGCAAGGTATACAGATATCATGTAAGAGGATAGTTAAAACTGTATCAGTATTTAAAAAAATCTGTTTATGTTTCTTAAAAGCATTAAAGATCTTAAGAGTCTGAAAAATATCAAGATGATTATGACATGTTATAAGAAAATCTTCTTGTTGAATTTTTAAAGAGACTGATACACGATCCTAACCAACACACTGATAGTTTCTGAGAAGCAAGAACTTCACCTTTTAAAAGAACAGCCTCAACATAGATGGTCACAGGATATGGTGACATGCTAGATCTGTGTCTTCACATAAAAAAAAGAAAAAAAAAAGACTCCTCTTTAAATGTGACATGCAATCACCTTAGCCAATGAAAAATTTTATTTTTATTTATTTATTTACTTATTTATTTATTTACTTATTTATTTCTCCACTCCATCGACAGGTAGCATGAATTGCTCCAAATTAGCAAGTGATTCAGCCCTGGGTGGGGCCAGACGCCATAGCGGGCATCAGTCGGAAGAGAGGAGGCACCGCTGGCATCACAGGCCTGAAAGTGCTGTGTGGGGTTAGTTCCCTTAACCGGTCCTTCCTTTACCTGGAAGAGTCTAGATTTTGTCGAAAGGATGCAGAGGCAAATATACGGAGCATAAAGGGAAGGCCAAAGACTTGAGTCGTCTAGAGCTCCGACAGATGTTTGCTGCAGAAAATGGAGAAACTCACTTGAGAAAAGGCATTCTGGGACTTACTTTTATTTATTTTTTAAAAGAAGAAAAAATTATTTCAGAAATCATAATCCTTTTATTTTACAAACAGAAAAAAAAAAAAGGACATCCTGAAAGATAATTTTGAAAATGTGTGGGACTAAATCCTACAAATAGTAATAACAATGTATGTTTTAAGGGATCTGCTACAATTTGCAGTGTATTTTACATCAGGGTCCTATATTTATCTTTCTGATAATGAGAATGTATCTAAGGGACTTTCAGATACGTAATTCTGATTTGCTTTATTCATTTCCTTTGGAAGAGTCATTCAGAACTAGCCAGGTTCCTAGACCACCAAAATCTAAGACTAGGTTAAGTCCTTTTTTTAAACTAAATATGAAACAGTTACAAAAGACGCATACGAGAATTTTGGCAAATCAAAAAGAGGAGTGTTTTTAACATTAAAATGTGACCTGCAAGCTGTTGGTTCCATAAAGCTGAATTTTTAAAGAACACACAGGATTTAGCTTTTATTTTTCTCCTCCTCTTTCTGAGCTCAATGTGGAGAACACACACCATATACTCAGTATAAGCCTGTTACACTTGAAAGATTTGTTCTGAATGTCCAGTGGGAACCTGGAAATCGTAATAATTTGTAGTATCGATTGAGTGAAGCTATGCAGCTGGGGCCTCCAGTGAATAGACAGGAATAGACATTTTATTGATTAACTTTTACAGTCATATTTTCAAGACTCCGCTGCAACATAATTTTCACTTTCCAGCTTTGTGTTGCTGCATCATGAAACTTGAATTCTTCTCTCTTAACATTTACCCACTTGAGGAAAAAAGTGTGGACATGTCTGGTCAGGGCTGTGATCTACAGAGATGCAAAACTTTCTGGAAAATTATTTCTCTCAAGTGCTATTCTCTACAAACAGTAAAAAGGAACTAACTGCTTATAGCAGTTTTTGGAAATATCGTTATGGCAACTACTTGGTAATTAAAGTTCTTCATATTTTCCTCATTCTTTTCATGTTTAGGAATCTTAATTTTCTGACCCTCACTTCATGCGGGTAACTATTACATTGGATTGTCTCATGATGAATTGCTTTTATTCATTTATACTTTACATCATTTAATGTGAGTGGCAGATGAAATGTTTTTGTAATAAGACTCTATAAGTTAGAATAAAAGCTATTAAAAACTAAATCATTTTGGCTAAGAATTTCAAAGTATGAAAATGTAAATATATTCCTATTGAATATATGTGATATTCTAGTTCTGTGAGAGATTTTAAAAAATTAAGCCAAAAAAAAAATGTTGTACTAGCATAGGTGAGCATATTGCAAACATTCTGTGTATAATCATATGTTTGTTTACCTCAAGTTTTTTTATTGCTTGCACTTTTTTGGTCACTGGAGCAAATTGTAGGTTTTATACTCTTCTTTACTTATGTGGAAGATATTTCACTGTAATTTTACTTAACAGCTGGTGACAGATCTTCAGACACAGATTGGATTTAAAAATGGAGTTCAAAGCAAAAGATGCCAGTGATTTCTTTTTAAAAAAATCATATCTGCATTTCTTTTATTTATAATTTGAAAAATCTAATGTTAGAATAAACTGATTCAAAAATAAATTTAGAGCTTTGTGTAACTACAGCAGCCCAGAAGATATGAAATATGATTAAATTATATCAAAAATTCAGCAGCAATGAAATTTATGCCCTATAGTTTGTTTTGCAGTTAATTTTTATTTAAGGTCACTGATAATTACTATGAAATTTTGGTCCTAAAATTCATAGGCTTTATTTTTTAAATATTCAAATCATTTCACACTTTTAATTTACTTCCCTTCTATCCAAAAAAATTGACTAAAACACTCCATCTTAGTAGAGTGTGAAACTGATAATTTTTTCTCATTATGTTGAATATTAAAATTTTTATGATATTCAACAGGTTTATAGTTTGTTTCCTACTGATTTTCAAAGATACACATTGAGAATTTGCTTTGATTTTTCTTTCATAGAGCTTTAATTTATTCTGTAAAATGTCTTACAAGCACTTTTATGTGCAAGATATATGTGTAGACAGTGTTCCTTGAAGCTTCCGGGTTATCAAAACCAGTACAGCACATTAATATGTTCCAAGATTTTTCAGTTCCTTGCATATAATGTAACTATGTGTTTCTTCTAATCGAGTAGGTCTTTTATTTATAATTCAAAAGTGTTTGAATAAAATATCTAGGAATTAATTCTTTTCTTCTTTACATTATAAGAATGAATAAAATCATGTCTCAAGGATACAGGCTATTTTTATAATTTGTTGGCTTCTAGAAGACTCTTACCTGTGTAATCAAGTATGTGTGTAAACTTATTTAGCAAAATAAGGAATACAATTAAGACAGATCAAGTAATAAACATGAAATACAAAAAAAAAAAAAGTCTGAATTGAGATTGATTTCAACATAATCCTGTAGCGGAATCCCCACTTACTGATCAATTTGAAAGCCCACGCATAGCACTTAGAAAGATAAAGTAAGCAAGGTCAGATAATCAAAGCATTTAAATAGTAAAAACAGCAACTGCCACTGTAGACTGCTAAAATAAATCCATAATACAAATTGCTTTAGCAAAAAGTGGATGAGCAGCTGATGTTCCTATTGAACTCGGATACTGTTCAGTGACCACACTGGGAAAAGGATTGGGGAAAATGCCTTCAAGATCAATATTGAGTGAGATGTAGTACGGATGCATTGCCAACATGAAATCATTACAGGTGTGAGCATACAGACATCTTCAGAAGATGTCCTCAAGTGCAGATGGTTTCATACAGTTAAAAAAAGACACTGCCTACACCTGAGGATGCCAACCAACAGCCACAGCAATGCCTTCCCACCTGTTTCAAGAAACTGTTTAAGTGGCATTTGAAATAACTCTCGGAATTGAACGTATAGAAAGTTGACTTTATACTAAAATCCAGCTACTTACTAATGTAACTTAATAGGCCAATAAATATATGCTCCATAATCTCATGTCACTAATACATATGTGGGATATCAAATATAATTATGGGATGGTCATCTCTGGTACTGTGCAAAGGTAAAAAATATTAATTGCAGAATAGGGAGTGGAAGAATCATTTTTGGAATTTTGTGGAAGAGGGGTACTCTTGCTAAGTATCCCTTTCTGAAACTCATGGCAACTTGTGGAGTCCTATTTTTAATGAGTGTTTGCGTTCTACTGGATAATTCTACTCTTGTCTCTAGTGAACCCCAACGGGGAGTTTTCAGTAACTAGATCTATGATTAACAGAAATAGGTTTCACATACTTTGGTACTATCATAAAATTTGAGTTTCACGTCTACTTAATGAGATATCTTCATGGCTCTAATGAAGTTTTGTGGAACACTGAACAGGATTTAGCATAAGCCCATGCAGTTTTATTGTATTTTGGAATAAAATGGACGATGTCATTGAATTACTCCCCACCTCTTCTCGGGTTTCCTTGGGTGTCATGCTTACATCATTATCTGTTTCCGTAGCTCCTAAATTCATCAGCATGCTCTTTGCATGCATAATATTGTGTCTCCAGAAGTATAGCAATAGGATTTTGCACATATACACTTCCCCTAGGTAGGTCTGATGAATTATAACCATAGTCTCCTAATCATTTGAATGTAGTATTTAGAGCTTTACAGCATAACTAATTGAGAGACCTTTCTTCATTGACAAAAACCTTTCAGTATTGAGCCTCTCAATTACATGACATAAAGCACTGAATGGTTTTTACCAATTTTCTTCTAGCCTAGAGAAGAAATGCCTAGCACGAAGATCGGTAACATTTAAAACAGAGTATCCATATGAAAATGACATCTACAAATCAAGCTTGGGGCTTAAAAGTTACATAACTTGGACTTATTTTTTCCCCATGCCTTTCTTACTATAATGAACAGTTATTTACAACTATTGTAGTCTGCCCATGTTTGCTGTATAAATTGCTGATAGCAGCGGTTTTAATGGTAAATTTGTGGAACAATATTCATAGTTGTCAGAAAAAGGTCGTTCTATTTGCATTCATTAGGAAGCTGGAGGCCCATGCAGTCTGCATTTCCTTTGGGATGTTGTAGCTATTGATTTATATACAGCTGTAGGAAAAATTAATTAGGATTATATTTCACTTATTACTGCAGGCTGTGTAATAAGAAAGAAAACCATTTTGTGTGTGTGTGTGAGAGAGAGAGAGAGAAAGTTGAACTAAAAAACCTAAATGGAATCATTGTTTCTTAACTTACAACTACTTGATCATATAATTTTTCTCTTATAATCCAGTTAAAGGCTTAGTGCATTCATGGAAATTTAATTAGCACTTTGAAAAAAGGAGTGTTTTAGTACCTATCCTATAATAATCACAATAATTTAAATTAAGCCAAAGAGACATTTTCCCCCTTGTTAATTGAAACTCTCCTTTCTCTCAGTTGAGTCAATATACCTTTGTCTATACTGTGAGTTTGAAAGTTTGGGGAAGGTTTTGCCAAAAGAGTTAAATTAAGAACCAAACAGGGACCAAGAGCAAGCAAGTATTCAAGATGAAGACAGACCCCGGAATAAATTTTAGGAGTAAAACATCAAGAGAGGAAAGTTTACCTAATTTTTACATTTTTCAGCCTAAGAATCTTTATCATGAGGTTCTTCTGTGACTTCAATACATTAAATAAACTGGAATATGCTACATTTCACATTGTCTAAAGCAGGGGTGTCAAACTCAATTAAAACACGGGCCATTTGGTACAACAGGCAAGATTTATGCCGGCCACATCCCATTTACAAAAGTCACTGGAACTGAGTCAGCGCATTTATACGTACTCACAGGCCCCCAGGAAAGGCGCTGGGCCACGTGTCTATTCATCTTCAGTAGTTAAAGGGTTAACGAGGGAATTGTGTGTATGGTATTGCCTCGATCTCCCCTACGCGCTATTTTCTTCATAACAATTATTTCTATTTTCATTTTATTTCAGAGCATTGTGGGCCACAAAAAATTACCTCGGGGGCCACATGCAGCCCGCAGGCCACCAGTTTGACACCCCTAGTCTAAAGGTATCTATTTGGTTTCTTTCTATGAACACCATGAATACTCTAAGTGGAAAACTATCAATTGAGCTCTCCACATAGCTTATATGTGACACATGTTTGAGATTAATCAAATTGTAGTCACTTCTAATTAATAGCAGAGAATAATTTTGAAATAGGGCAGAACCAGATGACAAAGGATAGCTTATGTGTGGTCATGACATGCTTTATGAATAGAAACACATGCCTATTGTGACATTTGTAACGTGAAAATTTTATTCACTCCTCTATTGTCTCTTAGATAGGTCAATTTTAAAAGAAATCCACCACCTGACCTACGGTGAACCCTTAGGTGTAGTATCTGCGTTTCAGGGGGGAAAAAATCAAAGTCTTTTGCTATGCCTATAAAGTCTAAAACTAAAGTAATAAAATCCATTTTTATACTATTGGAAGTTCTTGGGTTATATGAAAAGTTTATGAGACCAACAGCAAAACAATACAGATATGGGCTTCTTCTTTACGTATTAGAGTTAAATACGATGTAAAATAATTAATGACTAGGATTAAAAGTGCATCACTTTCCTCTCCAAAACTTTTAACGTAGCTTTTCGTAACTATGTTCATAAGGAACTATTCCTTAATGTTCCTAGTAGAATATAAATGGGGTAACCATTTAGATTTTTTGCCTTTCTGCTTCAAATGCTTGGGGCCTCATCAAGAGAAGTCAGTTTTTCTTTGAGTAACACGGGACTTTGCCTGTGCAGAGTGATAAGCAATATTGTCCACTTCGGCACATTTGGTATATCTTGCAAATAGTAGATGAGGTCATTAGACTGAGATTCGCGGCAAGTCCTTGGCTTTTGTAGCAAATCTTGCTCTTCTCGCTTTGTTTGCTGGCTATTGCTGTGTTAGATTAACAGTGAGGTAGCTAACTCCAAATTTTATAAAATTAGGTCTAGAGCTAAAATGTTGAATTACTTTCTAAACTTAAACAAAATGACCAGAATGGTATTTCTTAGGAAAATGTATTGATCAATCTATAAATTGGTCCACAACTTATTTAAAAAACAAATGTTTTCAAGGCACTATTTCTTTTTTTTTTAATTGCTAAATTTATTGGGATGATGTTGGTTCGTAAAAATTACATAGGTTCCAGGTGTACAATTCTACATGACATTGTCTATGTGTTGCATTATGTGCTCACTGTCCAGAGTCAGTTCTCTTTCCATCACCATATATGTGATGGTTCCTCCCTACTCTCCCACCCACCTCCTCCCTTACCCTCAGGTTACCACTAAACTAGTTGTGAGGGGAAACACAAAATAGCTAAGATGCGGTCCTTTGCCATGAAGTGTTCATAATCTAAGAGGGGGTGAGTAAACAGATGTTCACAAAACTGATGTGTGAGTCGTTCTTTAAAATTAAAGAAAAATTATTGTAGTATAGAAAACAATTACTCCAGACAGGGTATTTAAAGAGGTAATAATTGGTAACTATATTTTCAGAATGTGTGATATTTGACATAGGGGTCAAAAGACCAAGCAGCAAAGACACAGTGAGAAAGTGTAGTTTCTGGTTTATAAAATGATGAGTAATTTGTTTTGTTGAGAATATTTGAGTGTCTAGAAAGGTCAGGTAAGACCACATGTGGGTGGCCTCCATTCTAGTTTTCAGAAAGTACTTTCTTTGCTGAGTTGTAGTGGATAAATTACGAAGGGTTGTGAACAGTCACTTGCTTATGATGACGAGAATGTTAGAAAAGCAGTCGTCTGAATCTTGCACACTCTTAACATTCCACCTCCCTTATTCCTAACCATCCTTAAATATTGACATTTAAAGCCAGCTCTTTTCCCTGGGCTGCCTCCTCACTCATTCCAGACTGAATTATGCTACATACTTGATGCTTCCCTGATACTTAATCCATAATCTATCATGGTGGATTCTATCTATTGCCGTAAGAAGACAGGCCCAGCTCCCGCACCAGATAACGTTGTGTTCATTACTACCTTCCTGGAGCACTGTAGGCACTGCCATGAAAGAAATGAAATCTTTACTGAAGTCCAATGGGGGTTGGAGCCATAGACACACACAATTAAGACATATGTGTATGTAGTGAGCAAGAGGTCCTTACTATTCAATAGGGTCTAAATGTTTGTGCCCCACCCTCTCATCCATATATTTCAATAGTAACCCCAAAAGGGGAGGGGGTGTTAGTAACTGCGGCCTTTGGAAGGTGATTAAGTCTGAGGATTAAGTCTTCCTGAATGGAACTGGTGCCCTTATAAAAAGAGCTTGGGAAAGTTCTCGTGCCCCTTCCCCCATGGGGAGACACAGCAAAGAGGCAGGCGTGAATGACCAGGAAGTAGGCTCTCTCTGGACACAGAATCTGCTGGTGACTTACTGTTTGATTTCCCAGTCTGCAGAACTGTGAGAAATACATTTTTGTCATTGATAAGCTACCTGGTTTAAGATATTTTGTTATAACAACTCTAACAGACTAAGACAGGCTGGGAAAGAGAAAAGAAAGAGATAGGGTGGTAGATTAAAAGGCGTGATGAAGGACTGCATCCTTAGGCAATGAAAAGATGAATGTGAAGGTGGGCAGAAGATAAGAAGCAAGTGAACGTGGAAGATGCAAGACATAAAGTAGGCAATTGACAGTGCAATCGACATAGCAGATATTTATAGAATGGAAAGGTAGACTCTTAGCAGGGTTTTCTTTCCCTCTGAGAAAAGATGTAGGTGGGTGACAGGCAATGATGCAAGGAAACTTTGAGGGCATTTCAGGAAAATGAGAATGGCTTTCAAAATAAAATCACCTGGGGGAAGCCGGGATGGCTTAGTGGGTTAAGCGCTCACTTTGCAGCCCCAGGGACCGAGGATCGAATCTTGGCCTCGGCCCGTGCGGACCCACATGCTGAACTGGGGAGTGCCCCCAGTTCAGTTCTCACCGGGGCGAGACTCCAGCCCAGTTCCTGCCCTGTGCAGCCCCGCCCACCTGTGGAATGAAACTATGTGGAAAAACCAATGATGTGCAACCATGGAGACTGTTATGGGCCCTACCCCTTCTCTCTGTCTCTGTCTCTGTATCTCTCTCTCTGTCAAAAGCAATAAAAATAAATCTTTAAAAAAAAATAAAAAAAATAAAAAAAATAAAAAAAATAAAATCACCTGGCAAAATAAGTATAGCGGGGGCTTGGAGGACTGTGAGCAGGAATATTAAAAACCAGTGAAATTAAGCACTGAGTGGCATATGAGAAGCCAGCGCATAGTAATATACAATTAAGGAAAATTATACTTACAAGGTATTGTGTGACTATGGGCAAGGATTAGTGGATTCAAGTGAATTTGAAAATACTATTCAATTCATTCAATTCTTCACTTGTGATCTCATGGCTTCACTTACAGAGTTGAACCCAAAGTATTAGAGACTCTGGACTAACTTACCCAGTTGCCAGGGGTACCTCTTTCCCCACTTTTTCTGCTCCTGGTAAAGTCAACCTAATTTTCATGTTAAAATTACTCTATTTTTGCCATTGTTGCCACTGAATCTTGCCACTTTTGGAGATCTGATCCATCCTCCGCAAACTTTGTTCATATGACACTTAACAGAGATAGATTTAAACTAGTGGTTGCTGCCCTGTATCTGGATTATTCTTGATCTGAATTAACAGATAAGCCAAGACTGGTCTACCATTGTTAACTAGAGAGCTCAGATGGATTCTCAGAAAATACTATTTTTAAAAATATTTTAAATAAAAAAGAACAAAACAACGATAAATATAGACATCAGAAAGACTTTGGACTTGTATAACAGTCAACAGCAAATGTTTCTACTATGTGGTACCTAACCTAACTAATTGAAGCCATGTTTTTAGTTACTAATATACATATTGTGGACTGAAAGAAGTTTGTGGTTTTTGTATTTGGTTTTTTTTCTCCCTAACTCTAGAGTTTGATATGTCATTTATGACCCTAGAAATGTTCTCAATTTCATCCAAGAACACTCTTCATTGAACATTCTGTAATTACCTCCCAAACTGGGTGGGAGACCCCAGAAGTATGTAACTCTTAAAATAATTCCAGTGAAAGTGAAGGTCAAACTTGTATATAACTGAAAACCTTCATCTAGGACATCATGAATGACTTGCTTCTACAAAATAAGGGTTAGAAGCTACAAGAATGAGTAAGCAAAATGCCCCCTGTTTACTGCTATATGAACTTGAAACAGTGAAATGTAATAGAAGATCTTGGGGGTGCTAATAACCAATTCACATGTGGAAATAAGAAATATATTGACATTTCTGGGATAATTAAGTGACCACAATTTTTTAAGTGAAGTTTTATCGAATTTAAGTCTGAACTAAGGTAAAAATATTCAGAATTCTCTTGAGAATTCAAAATAGCGTGGCAATTAAAGAGAATATTTGTCATTCACTGAGCACTCAGTATGTGTTGAGTTCTACAGTAATTTCTTCACATGCATGGTTTCATTTATTTCTCATATCAATTGATTAAAATTAATTTTATTGCTATCACTTTCAGATAACAAAACTGAGGACTGTAGAGAATATAAAATTTGCTGCCATATATATATATATATATATATATATATATATATATATATATATATATACCTGAGATTTAACTTCCTAATTAGAGCATAAAATCTATATTTAACCATTAAATAAACTATATCAAGTTGAAACTACAAATATACAGTGAAACAAACCTTAGTTGATGGGTAGAGTAGATGTATATTAACTTGACATTTAACAAAACAAAGACTCTATGATACTTCAAAAAACTAAAATGCTGAATATTTACCCTCCTATGTTTTCTCTAATTTTCTTGAGTGAAATGGCTTTCACAAATACGTTTTCAAAATATAAAATACATATTAAGGCATTGGTTTTGCTAAATCCAAGAAGGATTTGGAAAAACTCTAAATGAAAACACACTTTCTCTCAACAGAAATAAATGACAACAAAACCAAAAGAATAAGGGAAAAGTAGGAAGAAAACACACTGGTTCTGGGAGGAAACTGGCTACATGACATCAGCAAATTAATACTGGGGCTGAAATGCAGTGTCAATTGAGTTAAGGATGCTGGAATTTTCCTTGAGGAGGGACTCAGGGAAAACATGAAATGTGGAGATGGGAAAGAGTGTGGGAAAAGAAAGGAGACCCATCCCATTCCACCATGCTGGCAAAGCTGCTACTTGGGACAACGTACTTGGGACATTACACTTGGAAATTTGTAGTGGGGACTCAACCGTTTTCAGAAAACAATAGTTATTTCACTGGCAGAAAGGG
>PVKE010004040.1:40384-67493 GCA_004027555.1 Craseonycteris thonglongyai
TGAGGACCGAGGATCGAATCCCGGCTCCGGCCCAGGCAGGACCCACGTGCTGAACTGGGGAGTTCCCACAGTTCGGTTCTCTAGCTGTCTCTGTCTCTGTCTCTCTCTCTATCTGTCAAAAAGTAAAATAGAAATAACTATGCACTGAAGACAAAAAGATAATTTCTCTCTATAAATGTGAAAAGATAAAAAAAAAAATTAAAAAAAAAAAGAAAGGGAAATAGAGAGAGACATATTTTAGACGGCCAGAATAATTGTGAAGTATCATCCACCTTCGTTATGGTGGAGACAGCAAGCAGGCAGAGCCGTTTTCTTGACGTTCTAAGTATTAATAAAATGGTGCTCCCTTGATGAGCTTACAAGGCTGGGTGAGTGCACTTGTCTACAAGCTTTTTCAGAAACACGGGCTTCTAGTCCCAGGGTAAGCACTGGGACAAGTACATATTGCTTTGTCTAGATGTATTTTCCTCCTAATACGTTAGTCATGATTTCTAGCCTACCAGCTTACTGGGAATAGCTTTGGGTGAGAAACAAAAAAGGTTTGTGAAATCCACTCTGTAGGGACAGATACAATGTTTGTGACATTTGCATTGCTCTTGTTCCTCAGGATGCTTTGTGCTGAGTCAGACACCAAGTCAGCCCTCTGCAGCAAAGGGAGGACACATTGGGAAGATAGAACTTTCTGTGAAAGGGCTCTTACTTCATTCCCTCATGGATCTAGAAGTTAAGTTCTACTGTTTACTTCCAGACAAGCAAAGCTGCTACTGAACTCTGCCCAGAGTTCAAAGGAAACGTATGCAAGCATTTAAGAGATAAACGGGAACAAAAGAAATAAAAGGAGGGAACAGGGTTGAAAACATTAAATAAGTATACCAACTTGCATTTGCATCACCTGCTAGCCTCCTCTAGACATTGACATTTTAATGTGTATTAGCCTGATAGAAAATTAATACACAGCAATTCTTTTTTAGCAAGGGGGACCACCCACTTTTTTTTTAACTGTGAAGAAATCAAAATAGGTAAATTTTGTGACCTACTTTAGGTCTAGTGGTGCATCTGGGGCTGAAACCCTGATTTTATGATGAATCTTGGTAATCTTCTCATTGAGCCCTATGAAATTAAATCTCATTTTATAAAAATCATCTTTACCAGAGGAATCTATATTTCACTGCATATGCCTTCATGTGAATGTGAGAGTTGAGATTCATAAGATAAGCAGCCAGAATGCAAAGTGCAAAATAATTCTTACCCTTAGGTGAGCATTCCAAATATGTTATTCTGTGCTTGAGGTTAAAGCAAATTTTTGTTCATGCAAGAAACAAATTCTGCTTAGGTAAAATGTAGTATATTATTTTCCTTCTTATAATTAATAAGTGGCTTTGAGGAATCAAAATCGCTGAGTAGTATAATAAAGTACTTGTTAATGGAGACACATTTAACTGAAGAAATACGTATTTTTCCTAAAGTGGAAACCTCTTCAGACCTCCCTGCAAGCTTATGTTAAATATCAAACCACGGGACTGGAGAAACGTTGCTTTAGATCAGTGGTGTTCAACCTTTTGGCTTTCCTGGAATACGTAGGAGGAAGAAATGTCTTGGGCGACACACAAAATACACTAACACTAATGATCGCTGATGTGCTTTAAAAAGATTGCAAAATAACCTCATCATGTTTTAAGAAAGTTTACAATTTTGTTTTTTTGGGGTCACATTCAAAACCATCCTGTGCCACAGGATAGACATTCCTGCTTTAGATGTATAAATGCAAATTTTTTTCATCACATTCAACTATTTAGGTAAAGGAATACAGCACTCAACTGATCATATAGAAAGTAGCCAAAAGATGAGCACATTTATGCTCTTTAATAGTAATACAGAAACTATTCTTAAATTATTTTTACTAGATGTAATTGTAAGCAATATATATGGTAAATGCCACATAAAATTCAGGTTAGCTTATTTTAAAAAGATATAAAATTAATACTTTGAATGAATTACTTGTTTTTCCTTAAAAACAAGAGAGTACTCAAACAATGGACCATGGAGTCAGACAGACTTGAGTTGGAATCCTTATAAGCTATCACCACCTTGAACAAATTAGTTCACTTCTAAGGTTCAGTATTTTCACCTGTAATTTGAAACTAACCGCATCTTCCCTGTAGGGATGAGGAGATAGATGATGTTGTAGAGGGCACACACAATTGCTGACAGAGTTGTGGTTCTCATTAATGAGTAATCATTATCAAACTAGAAATAGAGGTGCTTTTTGCTCAGATAAAAGACGTTACCATTTTTCTAATTAAAAAACTCCAGCATTAACTTTGACAATGTGATGTGACAGATAAAAGATTAAATAGATTCATGTATTTAAGAATTGTGCCCTCATCTATGTCTTGATAAATGGATATAAAGAAGCCTCAACTTATTCCCTGAAATGAAGATTGTTTTCTTGTGTGTGTGAGCTTCAACTGCACGTAGATTATTGCCTGGCATCGGTTCTCAAGAAAGCAAACACCTTTCCTCCAAAACCCCATCATATTTGTAATATTATTACTCTTTTTTGAGAAAAAAAAATAAACCTGGTTCTCTTAGATCTATCTAGAAGTATTTCCTTTAAACTTGCAATCTCTTCAAATTTAGTATCTTGCAAACTAGGTTAGAGATAGTTTTAACATAACCCTTGTAAGGAGAAAGAGATTGATTAATTTGCTGCTGACAAGAGTTCACATTCTTTTTGTTGTTTTTGCAGAGGATGCATCTGCTTCCTATTGCGGACATGGTTCTACTTACAGTCTAATTGTGCTACACTACACTGCTCTATTATTTTCTGAGTCTGAGCCTACGTTTTAGGCCAATCATCGAAGAGCGCAGGAAGAGAAGACTTGGAAATTGAAGGCTACACACACGTATCAGTATAGCAGCTTCGCGCTGTGTAAGCATGCAGTTCTGTTCTTTAAACTTGTCCTCACAATTTCCTGAGATAGGTCAGAATTATTGTCTCCATATGAGGTGTGATATTTGTCATCTAATGATGAATGGTTGAATGATTTAAGGACTTATTTTGGCTTCAAACTTACTTTGCTCCTTTCACAGGGTCTTGGGATCTATAGTTAGAATATTTTGTCCAGATGTATAAATGGAGACTTGAAAAATAAAACAAAAATTTGTTCAGGCTTTATTACATTTAACTACAAAAATATCACTGTGAAAAGTAATTAAATTAGTATCCATTGAAATCCTATAATAAATGAGATACAACTTAAAGAAAATATATATGTAAAAGCTGAAATCAGATTAATAGCTCCGCTTCTCCATGTTAACTGAGTGAATTTAAGTTTTCTTGCAATGTCATCCTACTCTCTGGTAAATATCATGGTGGCATTCATTCCAAATTTAGTAACATAAATATATGTTCCCTCATCACTTGGAGTTAGAAGGTTTTGGGAGAAAGAACTCTTGGATGGCGCTGTGTATTTGAAGAGCGGCGTATTCTGCGGTGCGTACACTGGAAGTCTTGAATTTCTGTTTCATCTCTCTTGACATAAAATCTTTAATTAGAAACTTACCCAATCACTTCTGCTTACCATAGGAAAACCTTCCTGCAAAGGCTGGTACCAGAAAGGAATCCTTCCTCACAACAGAATCGTCGACCTGAGAATTACTGAGGGCAAAATCACTCGGATTCATCTTGACAATTGCTTTATTCTGATTATTGACCAAATCCATGATATTTCTAGAATCACTGGTGATACACAGAATTTTCAACAGGAAATATTTATTAAAACATGCCCTGGAATATTGTTATTGGAAACTTTCCTACATTATAAATACAATCCAAATGCCATCATTTTACAACTGAATGAAAAGGTTCACAGAGATGCTTCAGCTCCTCTGAGGTTACACAGTTGGTAATTCACATGTTAGAATTTTAAATCCAGCATTTCTAAATTCAAGGCTGGTGTATATTCAATTATGCTACATTTGACTCTTATACATTTAATAGAATTTTCAAAACTACCTTGTTTTTTGTCATTAGTCTTAGTCTTCTCCATTCCCAAATGGTTAAAACCAGTAATCCATTTACAGTAGACTCTCCATTAATTGGAATTCAAGCAACCAGCACTCTCAAGCAACTGGCAACATTTTATTGCTGGTTGTTCAAGATTTTTCCCATTGCTTGGTTTCTGGTTAACAGAGAATCTACTTACATTTATTCGGCACCTACCAATCCCCATGGGTGTCAGTTAACTGAGAGTCTCTTGTATTTAGTAATCCCCCCCAAAGGCAGGGACTGTCTTTGGCCTCTTTGTATACCTTCAGAATCTAGTATGTACAGTGTTCTGCATGAGTAGCCCTCTAGTGAGAACTGACTCAGATGGACAGAGATCATGTTTTAACTCTGAAATGGAGACTTCTGAGTAGAAGTCCTTTAGGGGTGATACAGGAAGTCAAGGCTGGGAAAGGGGTGAGGAAGCCATCCCCCTAACCTCGATCTGGATGCCACCAAGGTATCAGCTGTTCCCATGAGGACTCTGCAGTTGTCCTAAACTGAGAAAAAGAAGGCAAGTCTTTACATTCCTGCATCTTCCAGGCACTGGCTACAGAAAGAGGCATAACTTTGGGTCATTCCCAGTAAGGAGACTGAGCTGAGAGCTATCAGCCCCGATAATCTTGTCAGCAGCTGGGGGAGGAGGCTGGTCCCCACCGAGGAGTTTTGGTAATAGCAACACAGTGTTCCCTATAATCATCTGTTATTACGCAATATAAAATCTAATTTAGAGAAGATTCTACCATTCTGAGCACAAATCGATTACATGCATTTGAAACTTTCCTCTCCACCTTCAAACCTCTTCCCCCATTGACTTGGATTTCTACTCTAAAACAACCTATCTTGAAAATGATTCTATTGAGTAATCTCAGCTATCAATAACAAAACAACTCAGAAAACCCAGAATTAAGAAATAAAATAGATGCTGAGTGGGCCAGATGGATAGATAGCAAAATGACTAAACTTTTAAAGCTGTGGATAATTTCATACAGTGATTCACTAACAATATGAGTACTTCATTTGATACTCAAACAGTAAACTGAGTTGACATTGTAATCTCCTTTGCGCAATTGAAGACACTGAGGCACAAAGAGATGATAAGATAGAACTAAGATAAATGCTAGAACCTTAAACTAAACCATGTATTTTGCCAACAGATAACCATGAACAGCAATACTGACTCTGATAGGCATTGTTGAATCAAGGGCAACAGAAATTTCATCAAGAGCCAAACCTGTAGTTCATAAATATCCTGCTTCAATGTGTTGAATGCAGGTATATTTTAAATTAATGCATATTCACTTTAAAGTGCAAGTCATCATATCCAAGACCATCAAAATTAAAAATATATATATATATATATTATCCATATACTCAGTTAAGCCCCATATTAAGATAAATTTGATTATGTTTACATTTTTAAAAACTCAGAATCTTTTTCAGCCTCAAATTTCTAAAGGCAGTTATGTGCAGATAATAGTAAAGTGGTCATTACCATTGGCTTTTGACTCTTTGAAGAATCAACAATGCTCTATCTACCATGTACCATTGACTGTTATAGGCACGGGAAAAAGAAAGATAGAATAGGAGTCCCAATTTCTTCCCTCGTGGGCTTTACATTCAAGGAGAAAAAATAGAAAGAGGGAAGCGAACAGATGGGATCATTCGAGAAGGCAAGAAGTTCTGAAGAAAAGTTTTATAAAAGGACAAGAAGTTCTGAAGAAAAGTTTTATAAAAGGTAACAACGTACCATAGGTTGAAAAAGTCCTGTGTTTTCTTTCTGAGAAATACATAGTTCAATCAATTCAAATTGCAACAAGGGGCTAGCATTCAAATTCTAGGTGAAGAGAGTTCTAGAAAGAGGAAGCAGTTACAAGGTCTTGCGTTGTGGATGAAGTCAGCGGTCCAGAAAAGTCTGACTGAAACATTGTGAATAAGAATGAAGAACTAGGGGAAGCCGGGATGGCTCAGTGGGTTAAGCACTCACTTTGCAGCACCGGGGACGGAGGATCGAATCCCGGCCCCGGCCCGTGCGGAACCATATGCTGAACTGGGAGCTCCCCCAGTTCAGTTCTCTCTCTGTATCTCTCTCTCTCTCTTTGTCAAAAATAAATAAACAAATAAATAAAAATATATTAAAAAAGAATGAAGAACTAGAGTAGGGGCCAAGGAAATAGACAAAGATTAGATCAGGAAGGGTCTTGTGGTCCAGCAATGAGTTTGTGTTGTACTCTATTTCCAATCAGAAGCCATTGGATTCCAGCAGGCTAATAATGACTTGATCTGATAACCCCTTTGAAAATATGACTTGATCTGCTTCTTGGAGAATGAACTAAATTGAATGCTAAGTGACTTTAAAATGCAATTTACGTGAAAGGTAAAGTCTTTTATCAAAGATGTCCTTGATTAACATCTATTATCTGATACACTGATCAAATTCACACAGATAAAAATCAAAATAAGCCTGTAAATGCTTACACTTATCAGTTCTACCCTAACTCACATTAGAAAAATTTGAGAGCTATGAATTTGTGGTTACTGTCACTGTCATTAGTAAATGTCAACACACCCTGTCAAAGTTCTGGAGAAACTGTCTTCATTGCCATAGTTTACACATGCGGAGCTTAATGGGAAGTTTTGTGGTGTATTTATGATCGGTACATAAAGAAGAAAAAAACAGTTTGCAAAAAACAATGTTGCCTATTGAGTGATAAAACATATTCATAACTTTCAAATTCTACAAGTATGATTGACCAACTATAGCATATGGGTCCTTATGGTGAGATTTGGAATATTAGGTTTAATAGAAATTTGCTATTATTTTCTCTTACAGCATTTATCTCTGAATCATAAATAGCAAGATAATTCTATATGAATTTATTTGTGCTTTAAAATATCCATCTTGTGCAATGACGGTAAGTTCTATGAATGCAAAAAGCAGATGTCTATACGTGGACAATAGTATGCTCTCAATTACTACTTAGTGGATAATCTCAAAATTAGGTGTCATTTTTTGCATAATTTTTGTATGCCAGCTTGGAGTGATTATGTAGGTAAAAGTAATTTAATACCCAGGAAAATTGGTTCAACTCTCTTGTTTTACATTTTATAACTTAGAATTTACCTGCTCACAAATCCTTCTTTTAGGAAATTTATGGCTCAATTTGGCCATAGTATTGATTAAAAAAAAAAAATCTTTTTAAACAATAAAAATAAATCTTAAAAAAAAGCGGAGGGAAGCTGGGATGGCTCAGCAGGTTGAGCGCTCGCTTTGCAGCCCCGGAGCCTGAGGATCGAATCCTGGATCCAGCCCATGCGGACCCGCATGCTGAACTGGGGTGTGCCCCCAGTTCAGTTCTTGCCAGAACCTATGTGGGAGGCTCCCAGCCCAGCTCCTGCCCTGCACAGCCCCACACCCACCTATGGAGTGAAACTATATGGAAAACTAATGCTGTCCACTATGAAGACTGCTCTGGGCCCTCCCCCTTCTCTCTGTCTCTCTCTGTCTGTCTGTCTCTCTCTGTAAAAAACAATAAAAATAAATCTTAAAAAAAAAAATGTGTCCCTCTCAAAACATAGCTCAGTGAGATGTATTTCTGAACTCAACATTTCCCCACTATGTACTTATCCTTCAGTTCTCATTAATTCGCATTAGTTTTTGTTCAATATTTTTTCTTGAAACAAATTGAAGTCATAATCTTTTTCCTAATTTAAAAATAAAACACAATTCACTGAAGTTTTTGTTTATCATATGATAAAGCAACATAAGTACAGACACAGAATTTCAATTAAAAACAAATAATTATGTCATTATAGTTATTCCAGGTATGTTCGCATTGTCTATCAGACTTCAAAGAACTTTTGGTCCATCCACTCCTCCCTTCAGAATTATACAAAAGAGACAAGAAACTGTTAGTATTATCAAGGTAACTGGGCCTATAGTGTGGACTTAAACTGAAATTGAGTAGTCAAGTCAGGGGAATACCCTTTTTTCATGGCCAGAAGTCTCTCTCTGAAACCAGAGAGAGAGAGAGAGATGAGAAAGAAATGAGAGAGAGATTGAGAGAGGGACACAGAGAGGAGAGAAGAAGAGAGGAGAGGAGAAAGGAAATAAATTAAGTAAGTAAGTAGGGTTTGCTCTTAGGCTTTATCCCAGGCTGGGAATGTTTTTCATTCCACTGTTGTGTTGAAGGAAGAAGACAGAGTTCTGCACTTGGCATGGAACGAGAAGACAGAGAGTCTTCGAGTCGTTCTGACTAGACTGGTGGAAGAGAAAGAAGGTGGTTCCTGCTTCCTGGATGAGTTTGCACTCTGAAAACTCATCGCCTACGAAATGTGATCTCCTTCCTCCACCTTCTGTACTGCCTTTCATCCTCAGAAGGTGACAGCTCTTCCCTCCATTTGATTCTGATCAGTTCCTGCAATTGGGTGTGGGGGTTCGTAGTAGGTGGAGGAAAACAAGGGGAGTGAGAGACATCTTGCACTTTCATGGTGGTGAAAAGTATTGGATTTATCACTTTAAAGCTAAAAAAGTCTCAGTTTTTTGTTTGTTTGTTTGTTTTATTAAATGGCAGATGATGTATTTATTTAATATTGTGTTCACTGACTTAAGAGGCTGTGAAGCTGCATGAGATCCACATTAGCTAGTTTTAACTAGCAATTTACCTAGCACATTAAAAATATAATTCCATTTGTAAATATGATAAAACAATTCACTACTATGCTTATTAGTAAATTAGTAAATGAAGTTAGAGAGATTTTTACTACTAAATTAGATATGAAAATGGCAAAGCCCATCTAATTAATTTTGAAACTCATTTTCTAATGCGATAGGAATAATTTAGGGTTAAATTGAAAACCTTGACTCTTTCTGTCTTGGTAAAAGTAAACAAATATCGATTTGCTTTAGAAACAAGAGGAAAAGGTTTCCTTTCTGAGATGAAAAGGTGGGTTTGCATTTTAATGTTTTTATTGTGGTAAAAATCACATAACATGAAATCTATCCTCTGAACAGGTTTTTGAGTCTGTCACAGTATTATTAACTGCATGCACATTGTTCAACAGCAGATCTTAAATCTATTGTATAAGCTCTTCATTCCTAAATTCTTTTCTTGAAAGTTCATGTAACCTTAGTTTCCTTTCACATTCTTCACATTTGTCCGTTGGACTCACCACCTTAAAGTGGTTAAGGCCGGGAGCAGACACCCTGTGTTGAATCCTGAGATGCTAATTCACTGCTGCATAACTTCGAGCAAGTTGTTTCTGAGCATTTGAAGTTCTCCAGTGTTAAACTAAGCTAACGATTATGTTGACTTCATAGGGTTTTAATGAGGATCAAATAAGATAATGTGTACAAGTTACTGACATAATGCCAAGAACCTATAAATAATAAATGGGAGATACCATCATAATCATTATTGTTCTTAATAATGCATTCTAGTCCAATGTACTGATACTGCCGAATCCAAGTTCAAGGCCAGCGCTATCCTATGTACTTTTCTATGATGATGAAAATGTTACAATTCTGCTGTCTCCCATGGCAGCTATTATTCACACGTGACTAGTGAAGTGCTTGAAATGCAGCTGTTGTGATGAAGGAGCTGAATGTTTAATTTCACTTAATTTCAAGTAATGTCAATTTAGATAAACACACGAGACCAGGGACTCTTATATCCAATGGCAACCCTCCTTTTCATTGCTTACGGAAACTTCAGTTTGCAAAGTTAAAATATGTCTAACGAGCAATTTCCCTTCCTATGGGTTACAGTTTATGCCCCTTTTCTGAATTCCCTATTGCTGTCCACAGCATCACCATTCACCAAGGCAATGCCATTCAAATGCTATGTGATGTATTATACTAGGATTCATTCTCAGATGGAAAGAGCATGACCTTCGAATCAAACACACCTGGCTCAGCATAGGGCGTCTCTATTTCCTTGTCGTTTGACTTCAGGCACATTAAATAACCTGCCAGTTTCATTTTTTTTTTTTTTTTTTTGTAAAATAGAAACAAATAACAAATATGTGTATCATACAAAGCCATTGTCAGGATTAAATTGCATAGCATATGCAAAACAGCTGTTATAGTGCTGCGCATACAAAACATATAGATTTCATACATATACATTACGTTTCTTCTTGCCTGCCATTTCCAATGGATTTGCAGAGTCTGAATCCTCTGCTGAAATATTTTGAGGCTTTCTTCCCATTGAATATGTTCTTATCAATCTACTTCCCTTCAAGTGTTTCCACTAGAATAGCCTAACATTTCATACCTCATCCCCAGTTCTCTTTCAGTAATCTCTCTCATCTAATCCACATGCTACATTTCTACAACACACATTTTTAAAACATGGATTGGATCCTGTCACTCACTGATGGTTGCTTTATAATTTTACTATACAAGTATGTCATTCCATATTGCATGGCTCTAACTTGTATAAAGTAAGTAGTATCACAGGTTTACCAAAGTATAACTACCCTTCCACAACTTGCAAACTTGTGGAGTCCACAATGATGTCTTCAGGTACATATATGCTCATTTATTTTTATATTGATAGCAAATTAAAAAAATATATGAGTGGGGTGCCAGATGACTCAGCGATTAGCAGTTGTTTTGTAAATGCAAGGTTTAGGGTTTGGTTCCTGGCCCGGCCCACGCAAACCCATATGCTGAACTGCAGCACAGTGGTAACCACTGGGATGGCTTGGTGGAGAAGGTTCTCACCCCCGCAAGTGGGAGGCCCCTGGTTCAGTTCCCGCCCCACGTGGCCCCACATTCTCCTGTGTGGAATGAAACCATGTCACAACTAATGATGTACAACTATGGAGACTTTTCTGGGCCCTCCCCCTTCTCTCTGTCTCTCTGTTTCTGTCTCTCACCTGCTCTCAAACAATAAAAAAAAAATATATATATATATATGTAAGATCCTTCTTGAAATGTCAAAAAGACATAAGGCAGTGTGTCATAGAAACTTCCAGAGAGAAAAATAAAAATTAAGCATCCTAATGGAATGCCTCACAAAACTTCTCTGTTAAACATTAAAGATGTAAACATAAGCACTTGTTGAATTCCATGGTTACGGATAACAGGACTGAGTCTTCTGGGTCAGAAATGAAGGCTTGTTTATCACGGCTAACAACCAGAGCATCAGTACTTTTATATCCAAATCTTGATTCCCACAGCGCAATGCAAAGTGGGCCAGATGACTTCTGAATGTGCAGAGGTTGGTGTGGTAGGAGGGGGACCCTGAACTTAGGGGACTGTATCTTCTCTAATGGTTAATGAACCTGACACACCTTTACTGTGGAGGAAGACTGTGTTTGTTATACTGAAGAGTAAGCAAATCTGTCTCTTTGCTCCATAGACTTTGGAGTCTTCTCTTTTATTATTATTATTATTAAGTGTACAAAACAGCATAATGAGTAGACCTTTACACACCTCACAAAATAATAACCCTCAGCAAGTCTACTAGCCCTCTGACACCATATATAGCTACAAGAATACTGTTGCTGGTCCCCCTTATTGTATAGTATGGGAAACACAGTCAATAGTGTAGTAAAAACTATGTATAGTATCAGACGGATACTAGATTTACTGAGGAGGATCACTTCATAAATTGTACAAATGCCTAGCTACTATGCTAAACACCTGAAACTAATATAAAATAATATTGAATGTCAACTATGATTTAAAAAATATAGTTGAGTCTTTTCACGGTAAGAAAACTTGACCTTTGATCCAAGGAAAGATGCTATATCTCTCTTCTTGACTGCTGTGTCCTTGAAAAGATATTCCTCAGAGAACAATCAGTGTGTCACTCACAAGACAGACAGAAGCAAAAGACAACCATGCAGTTACCTCCTGGCAAAAGGTGGAGATGATTAAAAATGAAATGAGTCTCATCCATACAAAGACAACCATGTTAGCTATTGAAATTGCTGAAATTGTGTCAAGAATTTTTGCACGGATGTTCATGAGTGATAGTTGTCTATCGTGCTCGTTACTTGTAATGTCTTTGGTTTTGGTATGAGGGTGAAAATGTCCTCGTAAAATGAATTCAAAAGTATCTTCTCTTCAATTTCTCTGAAAGAGTTTTTGTAGTATTTGCAGTATTTTATCCTTTGATTGTTATGTGTGTTCACTAGAGAAATCATCCAGGCCTGATGTTTATTTTTGTTGGTTTATGTGTTTGATAATGATTTTGACAACTAATTATTTTAATAGATATGAGGTTATATAGGTTATCTGGTTCTTCTTGAATGAACTTCAGTTGTTCTTGCTTTCAACAAATTTTCCCTTTCATCTCAGTTTTTAAACTTATCTACATAATAAAGTTTTTCATATTTCTTTATTTTCTTATTATTAACTGAAGAATCTACATAAATGTCACTTTTGTCATTCATGATATTGGTGATTTATGTCTTCTCTCTTTTTGATCTTATTGGTCTAGCTAGAAGTTTATCAATGTTATCCATATATTGATCTTAATTATACTTTGGTTGTATTGATTATTCTCTCTTGTTTGTCTATCTATTTTATCAATATCTTTTCTGAATTTTATTACTTCTGCCTCACTTCTGATTACTTACAATTACATTTGTTCTTCTTTTTCTAGTTTCTTAAGGTGGAAACCGAGCTAAATGATTCAATACAAGTATTTAGTATATTTATTTATCTCAGACATTACAGTTTCCATTTCTAAAAATTGATTTTACTTTTTAATACTATACATGTCTCCACTTAACTTTTGATTATATGAGATACAGTAATAACATTTTAATGGCCTTGTCTGCAAATGCTAATATCTGTGTCAGTTTTTATTTTGTTTCAGTATTGATTTTCTCCTCATCATAAGTTGTATTGTTCTACTTCCTTATATTCTTTGCTATCAAGTCTTGGGCTCACCTTTGGTTTTCTTCTCCCTTGAATCTTAATTCCTCAGACCCTTGTTGTCTCTGTAGATCTCTAGTACCTTCAATATAGGGTTTTTGTATGTTGGTTTGTTTGGTTGATTGGTTGGTTAGTTGGTTTTTGTTTTTTGTTTTTTGTTTTTTGTATTTATTTGAATTTTTAAGTTGTTCTCACCAGATAGTTGGCACAAAATAAGTTGGGCTGGGCTGCCATTACTTGTAGTGGAATTCACCAACCATTTAATCTTGATCAGAATATAAAATAACAGTTTGTAGAAGAAAGTTATTACTAGCTGTAAACAAGTCACTTGACAATTAATGTTTCTTAATTGGATCAGAAGTTTACAGCAGATTTATACATTTTCCTCTTTGATTCTGGACTGGTAGAGTTCTCTGTTAGCGCTATATGGCATACAGAATAAATAAGAAATTTATTTCACGGCAAGACTTTAGTTAAAAAATCTCTAACAAAAATAAAAAAGTCAAGTCCTGGATGACAAAATGTGTTTACTTTGATTTCTTCTGCACCTAGCCCAGTGTTTTGAATATGACTTTATTTTCAAAATAAAGCCATATTTTGAGTTCATGTGATTATTTGGGGGAATCATATCAATAATATTTTAAAACACTTAGTATGTGCTTATCATTGTGCTAAATGACTTAACTGTATTTTCTCACTTACTTGGCACAGTAACATTGTGGTATAGCATTCAGGGTAAACTCCAGTCTTATGCACAATTGTGTTATACACTCTCCCCAAAGACAACATATCTGTTTTTGCGTTGTTCATCTGAAATCACATCACAAATGGCATATTTCGTGCTTTTGGACTCTAGGAGCTACATTAGAAATTGAGATGATAGTGTGTCTAACAACTTTATTCTCATTAGTAATTATGAAGAGAAGGCATTTTAGAGTGGAAGGTTGCTTTCGGGCCCAGCCTAGGTCATTGCTATCGTATCACACACCCTGCCCTCTTCCCAGAAGCACTGCACAAGCTTTGGCTTAGGATTCTGCTATTACTTACTCATCCTCCATGCTCGCTGAACGTCTGCTTCATGCAGCGTGTGCACCTCCCTTTCCTTTTATCCCCTTCTGTGCTTGGTGGCCCCCTCTCTGTATCCCAGTTCCCTACTGTGACAGCAGCATTAGATGCTCCGTGCCCACTGTCTACCTTGACCATGAGCTCCTTTGCTACTTAGCAAAAAAAAAAAAAAAATTCTGTCACTTTATCTCTTGCCCTGATCTAAAGACAGGGCTGGAATTTTACAGCTCGTTGGGTGCAGGTTAGAGACTCAGAGGAGGCAACAACCCGCCCTGTACGCTCACTCACTCACACGGTGGCAGCCCAGAACCTGAGCCCAAATCTCCCGGTTAGACTTGAATAGAAACACAAGAAATCAAAATTATACTGTGCCCCCCAGCAAAGAAGGATAGTCCACTTATCTATGCAAGTCCACAGTGACATATATTTATACCATCTAAAACACAGAGACCTAAGTAAATACATAAAGATATACCAAATTTCCACAGTTCAAAGGTGACTATTTTTCAACATTTTAATATGTTTTGCTGTTATATGTTAATATATTAATATGCTGTTGTAAATATATGTACAATTAGAGCACATTTTTGCCTCTTTTTTTTTCTTAAAAAATTTTAATTAACACTGTGTCTTAGAATCCAGGAAATTAGTATTTATTGATTTGTCTCCTGATATTTATCTCTGTAGACATCATAGGCTTGAAACTCATTATGCAATTTATGCTCTTAGTAGATGATTAGACCATTTTATATTGACCGGTGGTGATTATAGCAGAACACAAATACATTCAGGAAGATAAAAATTATATTTTTCCTAATTGTACATAACTTTGTTCTTAAAATGCCTTCTGTACAGTAGCATCACATATAACTAATTGTGTTAATAGTTTTACCACTTTAGCTAATTGTAACAATGGCATTTTGAGTTGAAAACATGACACTTTTTATTGCAGTAGTTTTAATAATTTTTTATGAATTTATATTTTCTTGAGCAGAGTATTGAACTTCTTATCTGTTTTGACCATCGAAAGAAAGGAAAAACAGTCTTCAAAAGGGTATAAAGTACTTATAACACTTTTATTCAATTTTGCCTTAAAGAGGAAAATCAAACATAGTTTTCCTTAGCCTTTAACATGGAGATGTGAACATTTATGACCACTGGAGTGGTGTCATGGGATGTCATGAGGAATGTGACTTATTTCACCTCAGTGTCTATATAGAAGCCCTGTCTCAGGGCTTTACCACTTCTACAGAAAGAAATCCTGCAAAGACTATGAAAATTATACTTAGGTTTAATTTCAAAACCCTATAAACCCATCTGGAGTAGGAGGCACTAAATTATGGGTTCTCAAGTTTGGTTTCATGTGGTTTTATTTGCTTTGTTTTCAGTATTGGGTATGAAATTGGCACTAGAGAATGCGTTATTATGCACTTATGGTCTCTCCTCTAGGCGCTGGTTTTCTGCTGATGTTAAAAGAAACTCAGTCTGATAAATTGAAAATAAAAACCGTATCTGTAGTTAAAGTATTCGAGTTACACTTTATATTCCTTTATAAGTAAAAATAGAAACTTTACATGCTGAAAAATCACCATGCATCCAAACATTGCAAATTCATAGTTTCTCCATACAGAGAGCCAGGAATTCAATTGACATGAACACTATTGCCTCGACATCTATTCCAAAAACTGAAGAATAATCATTCTGAAAGGTATGTTAGTAAATGTACTGTGTGTCTTATATAATCTGACTTTAAATTCAAGATGGCCAGAAATGTGGAATGCTTTAAAATTAAAGTTGTAATGTTTTCCACATTCTTAATTTTAAAACATCTAAGATACGAAAACCTCAACACAGTAACCTAGACAGCACTGTGGTACGTGCTGATATAATGTTACACATTAATACTGCTTTGCATAATTTTAGTTATTCTAATGACCTTTAAACATTTAAATAATGTCTGAGTGATGACCACTCTTCTAAATTTTTAACCTTTTGCTAGATTGTGGGAAAAACATTTAACTTGTGTTGCATAGGAAACTTAATTTAAGTAACTTTTAATTGAGAATATTAGGTGTAACACCCAACCCAAACAATGAAAAAACATAGTATACATGTCACTATTCTCAATTTTACATACTATTATTAGTGATAATGATATAACATTATCAGCATTTTCTGGGTACTACTTTGAGGTCTTTAAACTATAGACTAGGAGAAGGTTATGCCCTCTTTGTGTCCACAGTATTTCCAGGGTGTAATGAAGGCTCAGCATATGAGGCTAGATATTAGATGAAAACAGTCAAAATCAATTTGTTTGCCTGGCTCCCTCAGTATATATTTTGTGATCATGCCTTCAACACATTTAGTTATGTATTTAAATTCTATGGAATACTATTGAACAATTATATACATTATGAAACATACATAAAAATGGTAATGAAAAAAGTGAGGTAGAAATGGCCATCAATAGAACTAGGTTTTCTTATTCTGTTTTGTAGATCTCCCTATGAGACTATGGAGAACACCCAGTTCTACCTTAAGAAGTGGTTTCCAAACCGTCTCATATAATGAGAGACTTTTCAAAAACTAAACAAGTAAAATTCACTTTGTTCTTCAAGAGATACTCAGTCTACTGTAGCCTAGTTCAGTCTCAGTTTATTTCTATATTTCTGGGCATCTTATGACTTCTTTAAGTTTCTCAAAACTTATATGACTTTTGTGCAACTGGAACAGACTTCTGTATATATTGGTCCTAATGCCACACAAAAGGAATCCTATGATTAAGTGCCTTATAATATTATATCCAAAGCAAGGCACTGGTAGTAATTATTGTTTCCCAGGATAATAGGCATAAATAGTACTGTCCTGGAAAAATGAGATCTTATATTTACCCCATCAATAAGGGTTCTTATGAGGTACAAGGAAAATAACCATCCTCCCACCTCATCTGATCCAAAGCCTTTTGTTTCTGGCAGAGTTGGCTACCTGTGCACGATTGTTTAAACTTCTTGCGAATTAGCCTAGTGTTGTCTTTTATCTCCCTTTCATCTCTCATTAAAAAAATGTGGTCTTTGACATTTTATAAATATTTTCTTCTGAACTTTCAAAATCGTTCACATAACACAATTTTTAAAATAGAATCAATGAAGTAGATTGTTTTTTGTTTGTTTGTTTCCTCTTCTTTTAGATAGTGGCAAGACTAAAATGCATATAGTGAAGTAAGTGCCAGACAATGTGTGTGTCTGGAGACAAAGTGTGTAACGTGAATGAAAAAGTGCAGCTCCCAAACATCCTTCATAAGACACACCACAGTCAAATTGCTAAAGTTTGGTGGGGACTTGCAAGAGAAAGAATTCTCACGTTGAGAAAGCAGAAACAGTTTTCTCTATGTCGATTTAATGGCACTACTTTCGAAAGAGTAGGCCTACTTTGTTTTTCCACTTTTATTTAATGCTTGAGTTATAACAGCACTACATGTAATTTTATTAGGCCAAGTGAATGGTATCTGACACTTTTTAGTGCATAATCCTTGTAGTCTGTAATGCTAACTGCTTAAGTGCTTGGGGTGAGTAGTATATCAGATCACAACACAAGACCTGGCTGGGTTGAACCAGCTACACTAAAATTAATGGGTTTTGATCCATCCGATTTTAGAATGTATTTTAATTTAATTAATTTAAGTTTAAATTGAGTTCACTTCTCAGAAACATTCTTAAGAACACAGTTAATTAGCTCAGGTCCAAATTTGCCAGCTGATTCTAATTTGATGAGGGATTTCTTTAGGTTCTTAATTGCTATATTTGCCTTTTCAAAAATCACAAATTCAAAGTCCAAGGAGCTATAGCCAATTGCATTAATGCTTTACAGAGAGAGCATATTATTAGCAAGAAGCATTATTAAAACTGTGCATTATTCTGAAAAAAAGTAAAAATTAATATGTGTGATAACAGAACTGTAATTATGCTCTTTAGATATCACTGGAAGTTCAGTAGGTAAGTCTGCCTACTGAAAAAATGCATTCTATTAAATAAAAGTGTTACAAAACAGTGAGCATAATGCTTCCTGAAAATGGTAAAGTCAAAGAATATTTTTCATTTCAATTTTAATAATGCAACTACTATAAAAAATACTTTGCCTATGTAAATGTTCTTTTTGAAAAAATACCTGGCAGAATTTCATGTTAAGCGATCCATTTTTCACCCTTAGTCAAGATGGTATTCTACAAAACAAAGTAATACATCTAATTGGTCCAATGTATTGCCTTAATTCTCATTTAAAACTAAAAAATTGTCCATAAATCTTTATGTTAAAAGCAATATGTACATTTACATTGATTCTGGAATGCTATTTATATTTCTCTGGGAAAATTACAAAAGAGGGGCAATGTCTTTATTTTAACTCAGTATATTTAAGGTGAACTACGATGAGCCTATTCATTATAAGCAATATTTCAAAAAAATAAACTTAAAATTAGATATTGACTATGTGTATTTTTATCATGACCCTGTAGTAATGAAAACTGATGCCTAAGGTATCTAAGTTATTCACATTTTGTAAATTTGAAATTATTTTTCAAATATATTTTGATTTCATGAATCAGTAGGTTCAGAGTTAAATTATTTTATGTTTTAAGTAGGAGTACTTTATTTGTAGACAATATATATTATAGTGGTTACTGTCCTTAGGGTTGTTCTGAATGTTTAATGAGTCTCCCACTGTATGTAATTTGTAATAATAATTAAATGATAAATCAAATGGCCTGTTAGCTACTTAAATTATAATATGAAAGGTACTATAAAATAGATAAGATTAAATTCAGACAATTCAGATCAAACCCTGGCCAATTAGTATCTGTGCAAACTGAGAGAACTTACTTAAAGTTTCTGAGCTTAAGTTATTTAGTAATATGGAAGTAATGATAATACCAACTTACATGGTTGTTTTGAGAATTTTTTAAAAAGTACCATTATTACCTACTGTCTAATATAAATAATTATCATTACTTTTAGATGTAATATAGTCAATAATACCATAGTAGCTATGTATAGTGCCAGGTGAGTATTAGATTAGACTGGGAGATCAGTTCTTAAATTATACAAATGTCTAACTACTACGCTGTACACCTGAAATTAATACAAAATGATACTGAATGTCAAATGTGATTGGAAAATTTAAAAAAGGAGGAAAAGGTGAAGAAAAACAAGAAGTTCAAATTTCCAGGCATAAAAGAAATAAGTCATAGGGATAGAATGTACAACATGAGGAGTATGATCAATAACCTTGTGATAGCAAAGTACAATGCTGGACTTATTGTGGCAGTGATCACTTCTTTAGGTATATCATGTTGAACCACTATGGTATACAATGCAATAGATATAATATTGTAAGTGAACTATCTTTTTAAATAAAATATCATTTAAAAAATAGTTCTTAATTTGTTCTTAATAGTTCTTAATAGTTCTAAAAATGTTCTTAATTTCCTTCTGCCCTCTCTCCCTCCCTCCTTCTTTTCCTCCCTCCTTTCTCTTTCTGGCAAGATTTCAACCTGCAACAATCCAGTGACTCCAATTTTTCATTCTAGCTGTAAGCAAGCAACTATCTTGTGCTTGCTTAAAGTTGTATGAAAACACTTAGAATTTTTTTACTTCATGTATTGAAAGACCACGAGGAGACACATTTATACCCAATGGCTGGGGCAATGCCTCCTCCCAGAGAGCTTGGATTTTGAGCTTAATACAGTGAGTGGCTGGGGACTGAGTCTGTCTCTCTTAGAGCGGGGCTCACTACATTGTCTCATGTAGAGAAGAAAAGGTTAGCATGAGAGTGTGGTAGCTAAAGACATGTGGCCAAGAGGCACTAGTTGTGTATTATACCCATTATTTCTCTCCAGGGGCCTCCTCTGTAGTTAGAAATAAATGGTTGTGGACAAAATTCTGGCCTACTGAATATGAGCGGAAATTACTTACCTCACCTCAAGTCTGACCCATGAAGATGCTCCTGTGCAATTCTATTCTCTTTTCTCACTCTAACTCTTCCTGGAGATCATATGAAGCTATTGTTGTGATGTTTATAAAGAATTATAGAAAATTAAAATGACACCCCCCCCCCCAACAGAGAGAGAAAACATTAGGATACATCTTACAGGAAGCTGATCAGAGCTTTGTGAAGTACATCGTATATGAGTTAGCTGATCCTTTGTGCCCTCCACTTGTGTTCTGGGAAAGAGCTGCCCAGGTGGCACCTGGATATTGACTTCCCTGTCAGCAGGAGTGAACGCAGAATGGCCTCGCCAACCTTCCCGGTTAACCGACCACCGGCCAAGCCTGAGCGGGCACAGGAGGTATAATCCCAGAAGTCACAAGTAAACTGACTCCTAACGATGAGTAGGAGAAAACCAGGAGAATGGGGTGGGGTCTTTACCCCCAAAAATAAAGCAGCCAGTGAGAAAGGCCCAGAAGCAGGACAGTAAGCAGTGGTGGGTGACCTAGGTAGTGACTGGGGAGGCAGGCAGGGGCCAAATCCTACATTTCCTCCTAGCCATTGGAAGGATTTCTGTCCTAGCCTAAAATCAGCCCCGAAGAGTTTTAGGAGGAGAAGAGACATGAGATTTGCATTTGAGAACATTGCCCTGGATGCAAGGCCTGGAGGAAACAGGAGCTCAGGGAGTCTTTTAGGAGTCTAGGTGCTGTCTGAGCAAGTCAGGATTATGGCTTTGTCTGATGTGTCCCAGAGAAGGTGGACAGATGTACACAGGTGGGTTCAAAAGACGTTTAAAAAGTAGCACCGAGTAAGGAATTAGATGTGGAGCCAGAGGGGGCGGAGGTGTCAAAGACATGGCTCCACTTCTGTCGTGACAACCTGCGTATAAGTCCTACTGAGGAGACGCTGACCACAGGGAAGAAAGCCGCCTTAGAGGCTGTAATACACACTCAAGGTGTCCACCGCACCCCTGTATGCCAACTATGTTCCATATGTAAAACAAGCATGCCTGGTGAGAAAAGACGTGAATCTGTGTGGATCTAGGCAATACAGACACATGCCGGTATTTCTTGTGTTGCTCACCTAATGTTTAACTTCATTATGACTTTCTGACATTTGTGACTATTCAGAATACAGAAACATGTACTTCATGTTAGTTGCCTAGAAAATGTAAAGCATATGAAGCCTTTCTGGGAAATGTCGGAAGGAAGAAGGAAAGAAAGCAAAGGAAGAAACACGCACAGAGGAAGAATGGAAAAACAAAGAACTCATGGAAAAAAGGGAGAAAGAAAAGAATAAAGGGATAGATGGATGGATGGATGGATGGATGGATGGATGGAAGGAGACGCGTTCCTATTTCTCCCCCATTAATTGTCACAGTCAGATTCAACCCCACACCAAGTTCATCCACCTGTTTTTAATGAAAACAAATGTATAAACTGGATACAGCCTTTATGATAAAAAAAAATCTATTTTCTTTCAATTGAGGCTTCAGATTTTTAATTTGGTGTTTCATCTTTTTAAAAGAATAGGTGGAATTGGATTTGGTGTGCTTGTAAATTTGGATTAAGGTCAGTCTGATCTATAAGCAGAATAAATACCTTATTATTTTTACAAACCATAAGGTGAGATCAAAGCAATACATTTCCATTAACTAGACATCTTCCACTAACAGGAAGTCATTTCTTGTTCCCAAGAGAATGCCTGAGAATAATTCATAAAGAAAACTCTCAAATGTTACCCTGTATGAAGTAGAATGATCACACCCTCAGTGTAAATATGATATGGAATCTGATCCATGTCTCTTGGCCTTGCAGTGTGGATTTTGTCACGAGATGTACAACCCTCTGCTTGCCGTTATAACCGAAACATGGTTGTGTGGTACATGATTCCGTTTTCCATCTCCTTTCCATAACAATCGCTCTAATCTTGTCCCCCACCTCTGTTGCCTCATTTTGCCTTCTCAGAGTATTACGCAGGCTGAATGCTATTATTACTTTTGGTTATTAACGAGGGACGGATTTGGAAAAAGTAATTTTGTGCCGGCTTGATGTAGCAGAATAAGCTGTCAAACATCAGCGCAGGTGACAGTGAGCTGTCCTTCTGCGAGTTCCAACTCAGCATGTGTCAGAGATGGAAGGTTACAGGTAATCAGAGAGGATTACAGACGGCGGCTTTATTAAATATCTGTGGAGCGCTACAGTGGCTGCCACCAGATAATATGAGCTCCCAATATGAAAACAGGAAATTATTAATAAACTGGATTGGCTGCTTGGAATGCCCTTGCAAAAGTTTATCTAATTTTATTTTCCAGGGAGATGAATGTCAAGTATTAGATTTATTATTACTTTAGGTGTAGGCCTTTTATTCTTCGAAGTGATTCTCTTTTAATTTGCTATATTTCCCTGGATGTTTGATGATATTAACATTGTTTAAACCGGAATGTTTCCAGCCTCATTTTCTAGTAAGTAAACTTTGACAGTTCAGAATAGAGCAGGTTTTCTGTGTTCCCTCGGATAGTCTATGATAAAATGCGGCTTACCAGAATACTTAGATCAATAGGTAAGTTGGCACGAAGCTTTTCTACATTCACATAGATCATTTTTATATGCTTGCCTCAAGTGCAACTTTTTAAACCTTGGGTTGTTTATTTTGTTTGTTTGGGGTTTTTTTGGAATTTTCTAAAAGCAAAAATATATACTTCGCTCAACTTTTAAAAGAATTCTTGCAATCATTAAAGAAACTGTTGATTAATTTTTGTTTTTTCACAGCAACACAAAATAATAAGGTGTAGCATTTTGAGAACTTCTACATGCATTTTCGATGTACCTTTATCTATTCAGAGACGAGAAACACAGCACCTTGGGTTGAACACTGTGAAGTTTGACAAGCATTGAAACGAAAAAGGAAGTGTAAATTTTACTAATCAAAACAGCTGTACTGTGCAGCCCTGTACATTTTCCTATCAAGACATGAGAGAAATGTTAATTTTAGACGACTCTTTTTATGACCTATAATTACTGTCATTAAGAAAGCTCCGGAGACTAACAGGGAGCTTTGACTGAAATACAGTTTGACATGTTCTATAATTAATGCTGAATTAACGTGCTACATGAAGTGCCTTATAGAAAAAAGAAGAAAGAAAAGGTTTCTTTTTCTCAAAGAGAAGTCAAGAAATTGTATTACAGGCCTGCCCGCCAGAGCAGCCGTACTTCAACTTACATTATTGAACTTATGAAAAGCTGACTTCTGAGGTACTTTAAAATGATTGTTAAAACTTTCTTTAGTTTCAGTTTGAGTAGGATATGTATACATTGGCATAGCTATGTGTTTCCAAGTTTTTTACTTTCTTTTTTTTCACATCTAGATGAAAAGTAAATTGATGCTTCAAAGTAGTTAGTCACTTTTGACATTCTAAGAACACTCTGAGAACACTAAAAACACTGATAGAATTTTTTATCAAAAAATGCACAATGAATGCTTCTAGTGTAGGCCTTTTAATGTTTTTCTTTAAAGTAGGTTACTGTACTCCTTCCCTGGAATATAAAATCCATGAGGGCAGGCAATATTCTCTTTAAATCCCATGCAACTACAATTTTGCATGACACATACTGGGTGCTCAAGAAGTATTTCATGAAAGAATTAAGTGAATAAGTAGCCTAATAATATTTCCATGTTTTCTATGATCTTCCTTTATACTATTTTATTATTCAAATATTTCTGTGAATTCCCTGACCAACAATGTGACATAACATCTTTTCAGCAACAAACTGGTATGTAGAAGTTTAAAAGTGTGTTTGATATAAAAAAATACCAACAATTTTTTAGAATAATCTTTTAAACCAAACTGCTCAAATGAATTGAAGGGGAGGATCTCATTTTGTGTAAGAGCTCATTTTATGGTAGTTCTGATAATCTTATATTAGTCTTATTCCAAAAAGGTAAAACTTATTAAAAAGCCTTTGAAGATATTCCAGAGTATCTTATGCAGTTTCAGTTTTAATAATATTTATAAGTAAATATATTTATAAAATTCTTTGAAATCAAAGAAAATACTAAACATTTCCTCCACTATAATTTAATAATATTGTCATTAAAATTTTTATTTAATGTTTATTATTAATTAGAAAAACAGATGTTCAAAGGAAGATTTATAAATACTGTTTTTTCTACCATATTCCCCCTCTAAGTACAAAGTCAGCCCTAGGGGGTTTAATAAAGAAAACACTAAAATACTTCAAGGTCAATTTTTTAATATTTAATTTATTATTTAGGACTTTAAAATGTTGGCATCTCTGATAACTTTGTTATTCAGAATTTTCCGGACTATCTCAGCACCTGAGCTGTTTCCTTCTTATAATAGGAGCAAGCCTGCCCATTTCACTGATCTGCTGAACAACATCACTGTGAATAGAAACAAAACAAAAGAAAAAACAAAATAAAAACTGTAGACAGGCAAATAACTAATAGCTCGGTAAAAGCAAGAGAGACCGTGAAATATTTTAAGCTCAAAACCTAAGCTCAACTGACATAGAAATCACTTCTTTTAAGTTTGTGTTATTTCTTTTATTGTTTCTGTGTGAACAAAGTTTTGTTTTTATTAACCTTGGTTTGGGGGCGGGGGAGCCATAATAATCATGTATGATTATACTAGAGAGCTATTATTCTCAATCTGGAAAGCAGACCCACCACAATGAATAACTAAAATATCAAATTGAATAAATATATGAAAATCCCAGGAAATAATTTACAAGCATGCAAAATTAAAAAAGAAAACAAAGATTTAAAACGTAGATGCAAACAATACTAAGAATAATTTCACACACGTTTAGATTTAAATATTGCGTATCATTGTAAATTTAACTCTTTGAAGAAAGATTTCTATAAATTTTTACAGTTATTATTAGTAGCATGACAGCTATTGTAATCCTATGTTTCTTCACACTAAAGAATATCTGTTGAGTTGAGGTGGTGAGAAAAAAACACCGGCTCTCAACTTACAGACATCAGATTCAGCGAGAACTTTATGAACTTGACCTTTAAGGCAAGGAAAGTAAAATCAAAGCTACATTAATGGGACTATGTCTAACTAAAAAGATTCTACAGAGCAAAAGAAATCATCAACAAAGCAAAGAGACAACCAACCAAATGGGAGAAAATATTTGTAAACAAGGCCTCTGAAAAGGCTATTATCTAAAATATATAAAGAACTCATATAACTCAACAACAAAAACAAACAGACAAACAAGGCAATTAAAAAATGGGCAGAGGACCTGAACAGACACCTCATTTAGGATGACATACAAATGGCCAATAGGCATATGAAAAAAATGTTCAACTTCACTATAGGTATCAGGGAAATGCAAATCAAAACCATAATGAGATACCACCTCACACCTGTTAGGATGGCAGTAATCAACAAGGCAAGGGATAACAAGTGCTGGAGAGGCTGTGAGAAAAAGGAACCCTCATACACTGCTGGTGGGAATGTAAACTGGTACAACCACTAGGGAAGACAGTGTGGCGGTCCCTTAGAAAACTGAAAATGGAGCTACCATATGACCCAGCAATCCCATTTCTGGGTATTTATCCAACAAATTTGAAAACCTTAGTTTACGAAGACATATGTACCCCAATGTTCATTGGAGCACTATTCGAAGTGGCCAAGTCATGAAAACAACCAGTGTCCTTCGACAGATGACTGGATACAGGAACTGTGGTCCTTTTACACAATGGAATATTACTCAACTGCAAGAAAAGATGAAATGGAGCCATTTGTGACAACATAGATGGACTTTGAGACCATCATAGTAAGCAAAATAAGCCACACAGAAAAAAACAAGAACCATATGACTTCACTCATATGTGGAATATAAAACTGAAAGCAACAAAGACAAAAATTCACGGACACAGCCAATAGTTTAGTGGTCAACTGAGGATAAGGTGGGTGAGGAAGGAGTGGGCGGGCATCAAATATATGGTGATGGAAGGAGAACTGACTCTGGGTGGTGAGCATATAATGCAACACCTAGATGAAGTTCTATAGACTTGATACACCTGGAACCTATGTAATTTTTACTAAACAATGTCAGCCAATAAATTTAACAGTAACAAAAGAATATCTGATTTTGAAATATTAACAGAGATTTATCAGCTATATTTGGAATGCCTTAATTTGTTTTTCCCTCTCTCATCTTTTTGTGGGAATTGACCTCAACACTTTTCTTGTTGACTCATTCTGAAAAGAGCAGGAAAATGTTATTCCAATCAAAACAACCACATACAACTGAGATTAAATATACCTTTGAAAATAAAGGATACAGGAGAGTTTGGGGATAGAACAGAAGTTTTTATTTCCTGGATGGCTTGACATTCCCTGAGACTGGAGTTGGTTAAGGTGACCTTCTCACCTTTAACAGCATTTGTGGAAAATTCAGAGTTCATCACACTGTGTAACACTCTTGGTCCTAACCTAGTCTCACTCCTGACTTCGTTTGCTGTCCTTTTGAGTCTCCGGCTCTCTTTCAAGGTAGGAGATAAGTCTCATTAATGATGAAGGGTGGGCTTGTGAATGCCTCTATTTCCATTTTACTGCTTGTACAGGAATGAACCAGGCACCAGTCCATTGTCCCTGGCTCCACTTAGGTTTAGGGGGCATGTATCAGACACCTTCCATATACCTGTGGTCATCCCCTCACAAGGCATAAGATAAGGATACAGTAGCCCTCAGACTTCTCCACCTTGGAGTGGGGGAGGGAATTGCAGCATGGCTCATTTCTCTCCAAAGATGAGGCTTTGCAACTCCATGTCCACTATTATCCTTCCTTGTGTTCTTGGTCTGGCTGACTGTCCTGGGGTTGCAAAACCCATAAATGTCCCCATGGTAAATTCTGCATTTCAAATCTCTTCTATATTTTTGTTTTCTCCACAGAATATTCTAATTTGTCATCTGTTACAAGTTCATGGCAAGAGGTATAAAAGAGGTGGAAAATTAAAGCTGGTAACTATTTTGAAATCAGGCCAAACTACTTGGCCATATCTCTAAATGATGGAACTATTTCATCAAAGGAAAGGTTACTGATCTATCCAAAAACTAAAAAAAAAAAAAAAAAAAATCATACTCA
>PVKE010004041.1:0-67415 GCA_004027555.1 Craseonycteris thonglongyai
ATGTACCACGGTGAGCCAATCCCAACAAGCAAAGGTTCAAAGGTTATAATAGACCGCCTCTCTGACTCTGGCCAATCTGAGCAGGCTTTTTACTAGAACACAGTGTAGCTTCGGGTACAGAACATGTATAATTTGCATGCATAAAAAGCCTGCTTGGATTGGCTGAGTTAGAGAGGCGGTCCGAGCAGCCTTGCAGTGAATGGTGCGGGATCGAGTTGGAAAATTCGTTTAGCGGCATATCCAGACGATTTTCGGGATCGAGTTGGAAAATTTGTTTAGCGGCATATCGAGATGTATTTTGGGATATACTCGGTGTATAAGACGACCCCCGATTTTCGGTTGACTTTTTTTCGTTTCAAAAGTCGTCTTATACGCCGGAAAATACGCTAATAGAAAATTATTAAGGTTCTTTTTAGGAGAGCAATAAACTATGAGATACTCATGAAGGAGTTTCTAATATGTCATTTGTTGGTTTATTTTTATCGTGGTGAAATATACATAACATTAAATTTACCACCTTAACTTTGTTTAAGTGTACAATTCATGGCATTTGGTATGTTCACATTGTTGTATCGCCACCATCCATCTCCAGACATTTTGTCATCTTCAGCTGAATCTACATATTATTAAATAACTTCCCATACTCCTTTTCCCCAGCAACTGGGAAGCACTTACAGTTTGTTTTTAGTCTTTTAAATCATTTTGTAGTTAGGGTATATGGAAAACTTACGGAGATCTATCTATCTGATTTATGTTATCTAGGAACCTAGATACAAATGAGTAGATACTTGTATGGGTCTCTGATGGTAGCATAAGAATATTGAAAAATATTCTAGATCCCTGGTGTGTGTTAGAGAAGACTGAGACATGTAATTTATGTGAAGGGGAAAAGGAGACCAATGAGTTTTCCTGATACAAAGCTAGATAGGGTAGGTTAGAGTAGAAGGAAGTTGTGGATTGGAATGCAGTTTATGAAGTTATTTGTATACTAGACAGCAGTCTAGATTTTTTTAGTATTACCATTGATGTTACTATGTAATTTTATAAAACATACAAATATATTTAAGATGGCTGGTTTAGGGATGGGGAAGGGAACTTTAGAAAAAAATAATGCCGGGTCTGATAGAAGTAATTCCCTTTTTAATGCTTGAATGTGATTGTTATGTTACAGAATTACATGCTTATGATTTTGTAATAAAAAATTTGGTATAGATTACCAGCTTATAAAAAAGGAGCGTTACTTCTGCCAGACCCTGTATTTCTCTTAGTAAGATTTGCTTTTTGTTTTTGTCAAAATGATTTTTAACCAACAATATATTATAGAACTGTTATATGCATATATAAAGTAATTTATATTAATTTAAGTCTTCCTATAAAATAATCTTTAAAAATCTTTGGCCTTTCTTCCTCTTCTTTTCTTGTAAGAGTCATCTGTTTTAATGTTCTGGTAGTTTGGAAAATATTCTCAAGTTTTAAGAGGAATAAAAAGAGCTATTATTGTGAAATTTTGTTTAGTCAGAACTATGTCCCGGAAACATGGCTCCCAGGGGTGTTTTGAAAATCCCTCCGTAATTCTTCCTCTTTTAAATAATCTGATTATTTTATTTTTTAAATCACACATATGTATGCGTGTATATTTATGTTTGTTGATTTAAAGAAATACTTATGCTTATATAAAAATGTACTTTTTTGTCTGAAAAATAGATACATACTCACATAGCTCAAAAATTAAAACAATTTAAAAAGGTGAATATTGACAAATCTGTTACCCATTTTACTCCTGTATCTTCTATAGGTAACCAGTTTTGATTATTTTGTAACTGTCCATTGTTTTTCTTTATGCAAGTATGTTTTTATTTTCTCCATTTCTAGACAATAGGCATATTATATATACTAGCCTACATTTGTAATTAATTACCTACCTATAATGCTTATAAATTTATTTCTTTTGTATCTGTTACAGTGGTTGTAAAAATTGACAAATTTTAAAATAATTCCTAGTTTAGCATCAGTTTTGATTAGTGGTAGGTAGAATATTTGACATACTTCAATAATTAAAATTAATAAAATAATTTTTCAATTTCAGGAAACCCAGTAAATGTAATTCCTGTTTGTAATCATATAGGTTATAAATTTCTTTTTAAGCCTGAAATGTTTGAATATACTAGACTTAAAACTTTAAAAACATTCTGAAAATTTTTTTCTGACTTCCTAAGATATTCACATGATTTTTAGTGTGCAGTTCCAGTATATGAGTAAGTACTAAAAAATGCCTAGCCAGTGAGGTCATATGACAGACTAAACAGTCTGTTTGTTAGAATTGAGAACTTTCAGGATGATAAGGGCAGTTTTCTTTAACAGGTCTTCACATAATAAATAGCTTTTGTCTGTTTTGATTGACTTGTTTATATTTGCATATGTAAGAAATGTGAAGGTAGTTATTGATTATCCACAATTTAAAATAAAAGTTCTGTAATTAACAGCCAGATTAATTTGTGTTACTATCTTATATTTTAACTGTCTTTGCTTAGCTTTAGATGATATAATTGACTGAAGGTGGAAAAAATTATGTAACTTTTTTCTTTACTTGGCTAAGGGGTCTGTTTAGATAGGGAATCTTTGTTTATTTAAACAGAATTAAAAGAATAAAATAATAGTCATTATTCATATTTTGTGAAAAGTATAAATATAAACTTTAGAAAGAGTTTGTTAAAAGCTGTCTATTGCCCTGGCCTGGACCTGTGCTGTGGTTATTTCTGACACTCAGCTAGAGGTTGATAGAATATTGTTTTACTGATTTTTTAAGAGAAAAGTTATCTCTGATCTAGACATCTTCAAGTTGGAAGGGTAGCATCAGGGAGAGAAATAGTTCTCTTGAAATATATAATAATATTATCCCCAATTCACAGTTCTTAATTTTTTAAAGTCTTTTAAGTGCTCTTTTAAAAATAATAGCCAATATTTATTGACTACTTATTATTTGCCAGGTCCTAAGTGCCTTATAAACATATTTAATCATCACAGCAGCTCTAGTACTATAGATTTTTCCAATTTACAAAATGAGAACCTAATTTATATTTGGGACTCTTTAATGTAATTTAAATTAGGAGAAGAATTTCACCAGGGATAAAATAAAGGATTTTTTTTTTTTTTTAAATAAAGCCTGAACTTGATATTCATGTCTATTTTATTTTCTTTTTGTTCTTTTTTTTTTATTGTTAAATTTATTGGGGTGACGTTGGTTGGTAACAGTTACATAGTTTCTAGGTATACAGTCTTATGTTACCTCGTCTCTACATTGCATTATGTGTTCACCACCCAGAATCAGCTCTCCTTCTCTTACTTTCTTCCTTTTTTTTAAAAAAAAAATATATTTTATTTATTTATTTTGACAGAGGAGAGAGAGAGAGAGAGAGAGAGAGATACAGAGACAGAGAGAGAACTGAACTAGGGGAGCTCCCAGTTCAGCATATGGTTCCACATGGGCCGGGGCCGGGATTCGATCCTCGGTCCCCGGCGCTGCAAAGTGAGCGCCTAACCCACTGAGCCATCCCGGCTTCCCCTCTTACTTTCTTAACATTACAGAATTATGGTAGTTGGTTTTATTCTCTAAGCATTTTTTTTTTTTTTTTGTCTAATTTGACAGACAGTTAGTGGCTACTGGCTGGACATCTGCTTTTTCATATAGTGGTGAATAAAGCAAGCACAGCTTTTGCCATCAACTGTGGTGGCAGTTGGCTAGTGGAAGATAAAAATAAGCCAGTAAACAGATAATGAGTTAAGAAGATAGTGAGCAGAGTGCTTTACTGGATAATAGAAGGGGAGACCTACTTAGATTTTTCAGAAAAGAACTGGTGAGGGCGGATAACATTTATGCTATGACTTTAAAGTTGAGAAGAAGAGCTGAAAGCAGAGGTTCCCAGGTGCAGGGAATTAGCCTCTACATGAATAAAGAATACTTGGTGATTTCTAAGGACTTGGAAGATACAGAGTAGCTAGAGTAGAGGTGAGTTGCCCTAATTGAGCACAGAGTTGGGTATAAGAGAGTGAGTTAGAAAAATAAGAGATAATGCTGGTTGGAATGTTTGAGATTGAGATTATAAAGCATTTTCAGTTATTGGTCATGACATGGTATATAGGGCAAGCTTGTCCAACCCATGGCCCATGGGCTGCATGCACACAAATTCATAAACTTTTTATAAAACTTTATGAGATATATTATTATTTTTTTTTAGCTCATCAGTTGTAGTTAGTGCTAGTGTATTTTATGTGTGGCCCAGACAGTTTTTCTTGCAGTGTGGCCCAGGGAAACCAAAAGTTTGGACACCTGGTTTAGGATGTGACCATAACAGTTAATAGTAAAGTGAGATAGAAGTAGAAAAGCTGAGATATGAGAAGCATCATTTACATTATTGTTAACATCTCTGATAATTAAGATAGGAGTACCATCTTTTTCCATGTATAAGACCATACTTTTGTCTAAAATTGTTAGACCAAAAATTGGGGTTGTCTTATACATAATGGGAGTAAATGTGTATTGATTTCTTAATGTTGGGTTAGAAAAGTAAGGGGTCATCTTACACATGGGGGCATCTCATACACAGAAATGTATGTAAGTTCTGCTTATATTCTTTAGTAATGTTTTCCTCTGAGTCTTGTACAATTTGTTAAGAACATATAAGTGAAGTTTTTCATAAGGTATTTTGTTCTTTTTGCTGCTATTTAAGTGGAATTTTTCATTAGCTGGTTATTTGATGGGAATTTTCTTTTTCAAAAACAAACTATATTATAACATCTGTGTATGGATCTGATTAGATTTGATATTTTCATCTTAACTTGACCTAGACAATGATTTTACTTCATATTCAACTATCATTTTTAAAACACCATATGTCTTATAGAGTGGGACCTATAGAATTCTATTGACTGTAGAGATTGTTTCATGGATGAGGAAACTAAAGCTCTGAGATTTTAATGTGAATTGTTCAGAAGTAGTAGTAGAGGCAAAATTAGAGGTCAGGTATTTTATTCCAAATTTTATGTTCTTTCTCACTTCTAAGTGCCTATAATAAACAATTATTTGGAAGTTAAAATTAGGAATAAAAACATAGCGATTTTATGTTGAAGGTTTTAGTGATTCTTCTCTCTCCCTTACATTATATTGCATTGTGTTTTGTTTTGCTGAAATATATCCCAGTGTTAATATTTGAGATCTGATAGTTAAGTTCACAAACTTGCCACCCTGTGCTTACGTTGGTAGCAAACAGTTTGGTAAGGTTTCATAACCTTGGTATATCAGTGTCTCACAATTATGTTCATGTCGCATGTGGCAGTGTCTTGCCCAGTAGTGTTCATTATTGCCGTTGCATGTTTCTGTGCTGTTGTGAGAATGTTGGAGCTTGAATTAAAGCAACAGTCATTAAATTTTTTGTTAAACTTGGCAAGAGTGGAAGTGAAATCAGGAACATGTTAGTCCAAGTTTATGGGGATAATGCCATGAAGAAAGTGTCCAAATGGATTAAACATTGGTCTGAGGGGAAAGAAAGCGACACTGATGAAGAGAGGTCAGGGCAGCCAGTAATGAGAAGAGCTGATGAAAATAGTGCAACAGTTCTTCCAATTGTGCATCAAAATCACCAGCTGACTGTGAGAAGCAAAGCAGACCAAATAAACATTGATAGAGAAACAGGAAAATCTGAACTGAAAATCTTGGCATGAGAAAAGGTGTGTGCAAAGATGGTCCTGAGGGAGCTCACCATGAACAAAAGCAAAGGAGAATCGAAGTTCGCCATGGCCTTTTGGAGAGACAAGACTGTGTTCTGGGCTGTGTTATCACTGGTGATGAAATATGGGTGTACCAATCAACCCTGAAACAAAGCATCCAAGTGCACAATGGAAGTTAACCAATTCTCCACAACCAAAAAAGTCTGTCAGTCCAAAACAGGAGTCAAAATGATGTTGCTAACTGTGTTTGATATCAGAGGGATTGTTCATTGTGAATTTTACCAACTGGACAAACAGTCAACCAAGTTGACTATTTGGAGGTGCTGAAAAGGGTGCATGAAAAAATTAGATGAAAATGACCTGAACTTTTTGCCAACAACTCATGGCTCTTGCATCCAGACAACACACCAGCTCACGTGGCACTGTCTGTGAGGGAGTTTTTAGCCAGTAAAGAAATAGTTGTGATGGACTACTCACATGATTGTGCTCGCAATGACATTTTTCTTTACCTGAAGATAAAGTAAATATTGAAAGGAAGAGATTTTGATGACTTTCGGGATATCAAGGGTAATTCAATGACTAGTCTGATGGCCATTCCAGAAAAAGAGTTCCAAGATTGCTTTGAAGGGTGAACTAGGTGCTGGCATCGGTGCAGAGCTTCCCAAAGCGATTACTTTGAAGGTGACTGTAGTGATACTCAGCAATGAAGTATATGGCACTTTTTCTGGTGTGACTTGGTGAACTTAATTATCAAACTTTGTAGTCTGAGAAATTCAAAGTATCATACTGAATTTAAGTATGTGGTCACTATTATCTACCCTTTAGTTAATCCTCAATATTTAGTATATAGAAGTTTAGTTTACCTCATTTTTTTATGAAGTTCTTGAGGACCATGAACTTGCTCTTTAAAAAGCCAAAATAACATTATGTGTTTACTATACTTGTGTTCCTTCAGTCATCTCATGAGATATGCCTACTTTAGAAGCCCCAAATTGAGAATTTGATATTTGTAGTCAACGTTTCACCCTTCTTCCCTTTGTGTTATATAAACTGTGTTTTGTGTAATATATTACAAATCAAATGTACATTTTGAATATGCCATTGAATATATAGATACTCATTCCAGTTTTGATTTCTTTCATATTTTATATTTGAGTTCCTTTACTGTTAGTATAATGCCTTTATACTTTGGAAAGGCAACCTCTAAATTAGACTCCCCATAGTATTCAAAAGTGTTTACATTGTTTGTTAATTTAAGATTCTGTCTCTCATTTCATTCTGCAAAGATTTGAGTTCCTATATCATTTAGTGTGTGCCTGCTAGGTACTAGATACTAAGAGCTATAAAAACTATGCATACACTTATATCCTCTCCCCCTCCATAGTATAGATACACATATATCCTTGAATGGTTAAGTTGTAGTAAAGCACTTTTTATAGCATGTCAGAGGAAAATGTAAATCACTCTAAAATAGCTTTGAAAGCGAAAGTTGTAAAAAGTAATGTGATCGAAAAATAAGACATGTTTGTGCTTTCTAGAACTGACATTGTTGTGTGTTTCTAAGTCCCTGGTATGAATGTATTGTTGTAATAACATACTGATAAGAAAGCATTAGAAACACAGATGAGGTCTGTCAAGCTACGAATCTTTTTGTATTGTATCACAGTGCTGCTTTTGTCTCGCACTTGTTCTTACCCCAGGTAGTATTGCTCTATTAGGGATGGTTTTGGTTGTCACAATGACAGAGTGCTACTACTGACATTGATTAGGCAGAGTCTAGGGAAGCAATATACCAGATAGTCGTCCTACTCTATAAATAATTTTTCTGCCCTGACCCAGGTGTGCTTCTATTTAGAAATGTGCTGCTAGTAGCTTTGTGCTTTTTTGGTTCCACTTTATAGGTGATTAGAGGTTAACTATGCAAGCACATTCATTAACTGAATTTAATAATATTGTCACTATTAATATTTATTTATTTATTTATTTTAATATTTATTTTATTGTTTTGAGAGGTGAGAGAAGGGGAAAGGGCCCAGAGCAGTCTCTATAGTTGTACATTATTAGTTGTGATATGGTTTTATTCCACACAGGCGGATGTGGGACCATAGGAATCGAACCGCAGACCTCGCAATTGCTAGGCAAGCGTTCAAACATCGAGCTATACCAGCAACCCTTTACTGGTTTCTTTTAAATGTTTGTAATACTTAAAAATGACCTGTGATTCTTCTTTAAGGCCCTATGAGAGAGATATGAAGAGGTGGTACCCTCATTTTGGAAAGTTGATGATTTAAAATTATTGATGATGCAATAATTATAATTCAATTTTACTGTCTTTTCAATGGTAATAATTTTCTTTTTTAAAAAATAACTTTTTAAGAGTATACATTAACCTTTTTGTCACAGCTTAACCTGTTAATTTTATGAATCAAAAGTTCTTTTCAAGTGAGATGTAGAGATGAGACATTTGAAATACGATCTTTAAAAAGTTTTATTAATCATAAGATGCCACAAATCCTGACTTCTTTATCCAGCAAAATCACGAAATATTTTTGACTTTCTCCCTATATTTTAATAAAAAGACTATTTCATGTAATTTCACTCACTGATGAGTGTAATGTTGAGCTGTTTATCTGTCATAACTGTACAACAACATAGCTATAGGTAGGTAGTCATTTACAAATATGGCTATTTTGGAAATTTACTTGGGGCTATTCAAAGAGATTTGAAACTTTATTATTTTTTAGAAGGAATTATAAGAATGCAAAATTAGTTTTAATTTTTCTTGATCCTCTGACAGATTTGAGCTATATCATATAGATGTTTAACTTACTGAATTTTATGGTTTTGCAGCCCCCTCCAATTTTACTTCCCCTCAAAACTTGTCCCTGCTGTCTACTTACCAAGTTTATATATACTCTCACAATTACAGTTCCCATTTCTCACTGCACTGAGTGTGATTCTTGCTCAGACTATGCACATTTTAAACAACATGGTCCTATATGTAAGCCAGCATCTTCAGGTGGTGCTCAAATTAATGCTTTGCTTTAATAATTGAGGAAAAGTTGCCTTTGTTGAACATATATTGAGAGGTAGTGGAGTATGTTCTCCAATAGGTAACTCCCTAAACAACGAAAATTGGTTAAATGCAATTTTTGCCTTATATTATACTTTGACTTTGCAAACAAACCCCGGGGAATGTCTCTTATATTTCACAAGGGTGTGATTTGTGCTGTGGTCATTTATCATATGGCAGGATAAGAGCAACAGTTGTTTTCTAGTTGGAAAACGGAAGGTGAGACATAATTCTCCTTTCTCTATTCGTGTCCCTATCCTTGACCTCTGTCTTCTTGTTTTCCCATCTCAAGATAAGGAAAAGTTTTGAAATATCAAAATAGGATTTTGAGAAGGTTTTTGACAGAGGTGAGGATTTGAATACCCTTTGAAACGGTAGACAGTGGAAACCATTGGCAAACTCTTGTAATTGCACATGTAGGTTTTATCTTAGTGTTTTTTTGAAATACTTTATTTGTGTATGTTATCATCACTCTCTTTCCTCACCTCCTCTGTTCCTTCCATCTCCACTCATTGTGCATTTTTCCCCTTATTATGGTCTTATTGTAATTCTGAGAAATAAATTTTATGAAAGTATGTGCATTTTTCACAAAGAAAGCAATCTAAGTAGAAGATATGCAGAAGTTGGTAACAAATAGAGCTTTATAAGGATGATTATTCAGTTATTCTCAATGTGAATTATTATATACCAGTGAAAAATAGTTTTTTCCATATTTAGCTCAATGACTTTTTATTGAGCATTGGCTGTGTTGAAAGCACTATTCTAGGTAACATTCAGAATGAAAATGCTTTCCCTTCAGTCACTGGAGAACAAACAGTAGTAGCCAACTAGTTCGTATTTTTGTTCTCTCAAATTTCAGTTCAGAAGTTACTATGTGTTTTGGCTAGGAAGTAGGGATCCAAGGATGAGCAGTGTAGCCCTGGACCCTGTGTTCGGGAATCCTCAAGATGGGGAGATAAATAGTTAAGGAACTTTTATTAAAATCTTATTTTTAAAAAAGATGAAAAGGGAAGCTGGGATGCCTCAGTGGGTTGAGAGCTCGCTTTGCAGCCCCAGGGACCAGGGATCGAGTCCCGGTCCCGGCCCGTGCGGACCCACATGCTGAACTGGGGAGTGGCCCCAGTTCGGTTCTCACCGGGGTGAGACCCCAGCCCAGTTCCTGCCCTACGCAGCCCCACACCCACCTGTGGAATGAAACTATGTGGAAAAACCAATGATGTGCACCTGTGGAGACTGTTCTGGGCCCTTCCTCTTCTCTCTGTCTCTGTCTCTGTGTCTCTCTGTCAAAAACAATAAAAATAAATCTTTTTTAAATTTTTTATTAAAAATTTTTTTTTTTTAATTTTATTGTTTTTTTGACAGAGAGACAGAGAGAGAGAGATACAGAGACACAGAGAGAACTGAACTGGGGGAACTCCCCAGTTCAGCAAATGGGTCCGCACGGGCCAGGACTGGGATTCGATCCTTTGTCCCCGGCACTGCAAAGTGAGCGCTTAACCCACTGAGCCATCTCGGCTTCCCCTAAAAATAAATCTTTAAAAAAAAAAAAAAGATGAAAAGAAAACCCAAAAAAGTCTAAATAGTACAAATTAGTACTGTTTAAAGCTGACAGCTGTCAGGACAATTTGTTAGAGGCGATCCTAGTTGTCTATTGTTACATAACAAACTATCCTAAGACATAGTGTAGTGGTTTAAAAGAACAAATTATTATTATCTTCATGGTTCTGTGGGTTAACAGCTGGGCACTTCTTGCTTGGGGTCTGTTAGGAAGTTATAGTCAGATAGTGGCTGGGACTGGAGTCATCTGAATGCCTCACTGGGATTGATGCTCAAAATGTGTGGCATTTGATGGTTACCCATCAGGTATGACCACAGTTGAGGCCATCTGTTTGAAACACTGAGGCCCCTGCATGTGGCTTAAGTTTATCACAAAAAGGTATCTGGATTCCCAGAGAAGCATTTCAAGGGCAAATGTCTAAGAGACCTAAGTGTAGTCTATGTGGGTTCTTATATACTGTAAGCCTCAGAACATCACTTTCACTATAGTCTATTAGTCAAACAGGTCACTGCGTTCAGCCCATTTTCAAGGGGAGGCTTATTGGGATGTGGTAAGGTCACATAGAAGAACCTGTGAGAAGAGTTATTGTGATTAGCTTTGGAATACATACTTTGCTACAGAGGCCTATTACTTCTACAAAGGTTGAATCAGAACTAATGAAATATATCAAGAAAAAATACCTCAGTAAAACAAAACAATGGATTTTAAAGTAGTAAATTTCAATTTTGAGACTTGAGACACACAGTCCTTAAGAATTTGAATGGCAAAATGTAATGTAAGGGTTCCTTTATTATTATTATTTTTTATCTATCATTTACTTACAACTTTTTACATAGAAAAAGAAAAAATTCTGTGTTGAGAGAGACCTACTCATTTGTACATGTTTATAAATAGGAATAGCTAGCTAACAGATGAAGTCTTACTAATTTAGTAGTCATGAAGATTTTTCATAGTGACTTTTCGTGGTTTTATTTTATGTACATGACCTGATATCACTTTTATGTTATGAAAATTCCTAAAAGCTGAAGTGGCAGAAGCATCATTTAATGTGTTATCAATAGTTTTTTGCTGGCTGTTGAGTATTTTTTCAACATTCAAACAATATAATGTCTTGCAATTTGTATGGAGAAGGAAATTCACCCTGATGGTATTCCTGACTAAATTGGTTTAATCATGAGGGTTTCCTTTAGCACTGATATAAACATATAGCATTATATGTGGCGGAATCTTGCATTCTGAATATTTTTTCAATAAAAGAAATGAGCAGGAATGAGAAATTTTCTTAATTGTTAGATCAAAGAAGTGGCTGCTGATAAAATTCATTTAAAGAATATATCCTTTTCAGATTTCTGTTTGAAACCTCAAGTTCAGCAGATCTATGTTTTGTATTGGAAACTGGAAGAGTCTGAATTGCAGAAGAAGGCCTGGTAGTGTGGCTCTATGATAATGTGTGTCTGAAGATTAAGGAGGATTTATACCTTAATTTTCACTTACCTTGAAGCAATAGGTAGCTTATTTTTAGTAGTTGCAACTTTATATAGAAATTGAATGGCTGAGAGCGGTATGATAGGGTGTGTGAGAGAAGAGGATTTGGTAGAGAAGAGCCCCCGCTTAGAGTTCTGTTTTCTTTGAAGCTGATTGTGCGGTTTGTTCAGGTGGAATAAAGTAGTACTGGTGAATAATGAGTAAGTGAAATTGACTTTGATCATTGACTTTCATCAGAGCTGACATAATCCAAGGCAGCGATGCACATTCTGGAAGAGTCTGCTGTCCGTCTGGTCTACGATTTGAGAAAAGGACATTAGAAGCTACAGCTACATGAAACTGATGCTCTTTTTTTCCCCACCCTGTTATGAACTAACCATCCGGTCTTATGCATAAAATGATTTTTGTGGATGAACATAGTTTTGGCTTGGGTGACCATAAATCTAGTTTTCCTTGGACATATCAATTTATGTCTGCTGTTCCTATACTATGTCCAGTTGGTACCCTCTTTCACTCTTGAAAGGGTACTTGCATAGATGCTGGATTATAGACATCGAGTTTGTTGTAAACTTTCTTAGGTTATTGATAGGATAATAGTTATAGTATACCTTGTATTTGCTTACAACACTTAAACATTTCTAAAAACAGCCTTTTAATTGTAATTTTTCATTAAATTGTAAGATTGAAGAATAAAAAGTACATATTTCAGTTTTACTGTCTTGTGGAAATACTGAAAAACCGAATTGAAAAAAATGCAGAGTAGAATGAGGCAGTTAATACTAGATTTTATGGGTCATTTCTGTTGTTGAATAGTGCCAGTTTTATACACAAATTTGAGGTGATTTTTCAGCTTATCATATTGTATTTAAAAAGATATGGGAGAAGCTGGGATGACTCAGCAGGTTAAGGACTCACTTTGCAGCCCCAGGGACCGAGGATTGAGTCCCAGCCCTGGCTTGTGCGGACCCATATGCTGAACTGGTGTGTGCTTCCCATGTGGGAGGCCCCCAGTTTAGTTCTCACCCCCACCACGCCCTCATTCGGCCCCTGGCTGGAGGGGACATGCCTCCCATGCAGGAGGCCTCCAGCCTAGTTCCTGCCCTATGCAGCCCCCGCTGGCCTGTGTGGAAAGAAACCATGTTGAAACATGATGTACAACTGCAGAGACTGCTCTGGGCCCTCCCCCTTCTCTCTGTCTCTGTCTCTCTCTGTCAAAAACAATAAAATCTTTAAAGAAAAGATAGGGCTGTGTTGGCATTCATAAAGTGTTCAGCATTTATAAGCATTCCGATTGACTCTGCAGTTTCTATTTTTTGGTGCAATAGCCAACTTTATTTTGGTGTCAGAGATGTATTTGCCATTTTGCTTTAAATGTTGGCTGTGTTAAAACATTCAAATAATATAGAAATGAATAAAACATAAAAGTTTCATTTTATGGCCTCATCCACTCTTCTTTCCAAAAAGTCATCACAAATTTCGGTGGTTACCTGAGAGTAACGGGGGATGGGGGTGGGAGGAGGGAGAGGAAGCCAAATGTATGGTGATGGGTGGTGAACACAATTGCAATACATACATGATGTACTATAGAATTGTACACCTGGAACCTATGTAATTTTTACTAATCAATGTTACCCCAATAAATTTAACAATAAAACTAAAAAAATAAGAAAGTGGTTTACAACTGATACACCAGAAATTTTATTTAAAAATTTGGTGGTAAAACAAGTATAGAGGATTATTTTATGAAATGTTCATTCACTGAACTGAATCATCCATCATTGGATTGTTAATTTTTAATGGTTTTAATTTTAGTATTCTGATCATTCTTTTTATGTATGGCCTTTACCAGTGCTTTGAAATGGTAATTTTGCATTTTTATATGTCAGCAAGGTTTTCACAACTGCAGAAATTAACATGGAGTCACAGATTCTGGCTCCTAAAATAAGTCCAACTGTGGGAAAAGCACAATCTAATTAATAGTGTTATAGTATATTAGTTCTTCTAATAATGCTGCTATCAGATACATTTAATATCATACCAAATCAATGAATAGAGAACTTGAGAATCATTAAGAGTTGCATGTTTGACACATAATAGTTAATCATGAAACATTACTTCTTTTGTTTATTATTTTTTTCCTCTTATCCCAATAGGGAATGAAACAGCCTTAGAAATAGAAATCCTGTTTTTTATTCAAAACTTTCCCTGTTTAGAAGGACTTTTGCCCTCTTTATTAAGTAGTTGGTAATTATTCAATTTTTAAAGAAATTTCTTTGGTATATTCAGATGTTTGTGCAACTGTCACCACTATTTAATTTCAGAATATTCATCACCCCAAAAAGAAATCCTGTACTCGTTAGTAGTTTCTCCTAAACCCACCTCTCCTCAGTCCCAGAAATTTACTTTCTATCAGTGTGGACTTACCAACTCTAGGCATTTCATATAAATGGAATTATACAATATGTGTTTTTGTGACCAGCTTCTTTCACTTAATGTGTTTTCAAGGTTCGTTCATATTGTAGTATATATCAGTACTTAATTTCTTTTTTACAAATTTTATTTATGTGGCAAAATATAAATAACCTAAAATTTACTATTTTAAGATTTTAAGCATATAATTCAGTGGCATTCAGTACATTTATCATGGTGTGCAACCACTATCATTGTCCATTTCCAAACTTTTTCATCATCCCAAACAGAAACGCTATATGCACTAGTAAGAACTCTCCATTCCCTCTTGCTAGCCAATGGTGATTTCTAATGTACTTTCCGTCTCTGTATATTTGTCTGTTTTAGCATTTGTCCTTTTGTGTATGGCTCTTCAACGTAGAGCGCTCAGTCACTTTTTGCCCTGCCTTGTGGAGTTTTTACTATGCATGCTTTGCTTTTTCCACAGCAAACCTAAGTGGACCTCTGTGCAAGTATCTAAACTCTTCATATAGCTCCTTCTACTGGGTCCTGCAAATTTTAGCTCTCAGCCTTTCTGAATTCTTATTTCTGTTTCCTCATCTCAGTGACATAATGGTTTTCCTCTTGGCATCACCTTCTCTGCATTGAGATCCAGAAAGCCTATACTAATATCTGGAAAGGGCTTCTGGGTAGAAAGTTGAGCCAAATGTCTGGCTTATCAATTTTTATTTCTTCTTACAGATCATCATTTAGCACTGCCCATGGTCTTGTGTTCTAAACAGTTATCTCAATATATATTTTAAACATATTTTTCCAGTTTTGTAATTGTTTAAGTCTAGTGCCAGTTATTCTGTCATGACTGGAAATGGAAGTCTTAGTCTACCATTTTATTTTCAAAACTTTCCACCCAGAATTATTCTGAAGTGCCTAATCTATTATTGCTAAGGAAGAGAACCTGTTAATTTTGTTTGAAAAATTTAAAGGAACTTGTTAATGTACGGTTTTTTAATTGTGTCAGCATTAAAACTTTAACTTCTTTTCTCTACCATATTTTCCCTTTGTATATTAGTTTGTATCCTGTTATAATTAAGGAGAAAGAAAACCTGAATGTACTACTAATTGATTGTTAAACATTTCTCATTTTTTAGCCCTAAAGATTGTCTTCGGTCTATTATGAGGAGGGTGAACCATAAAGATCCTCATGTTGCTATGCAAGCCTTGACTGTGAGTGATTTCGTTTTAAGATCTATCACAAAATTATCTGCTGAAATTGATTCAACCCTTTTAACTTCTTATTTTCTGCGTTAGCTTCTAGGAGCATGTGTTTCAAACTGTGGCAAAATTTTTCATTTGGAAGTGTGTTCAAGAGATTTTGCTAGTGAAGTAAGCAATGTATTAAATAAGGTAAGGAACATTATTTCTAGAAATGAATCAAGACATATCTTCTATCTTCATGTATTTGATTGGTCAGTTCTTTTTTTTAAAGATTTATTTTTATTGTTTTTGACAGAGAGAGATACAGAGACAGAAATAGAGAGAAGGGGGAGGGCCCAGAACAGTCTTCACAGTTGTACATCATTGGTTTCTCCATATAGTTTTGGTCCACAGGTGGGCGCGGGGCTGCACAGGGCAGAAACTGGGCCAGGGTGTCACCCCGGTGAGAACTGAACCGGGGGCACTCCCCAGTTCAGCATATGGGTCTGCACAGGCTGGGATTCGATCCTCGGCCCCAGGGCTGCAAAGTGAGCGCTTAACCCACTGAGCCATCCCGGCTTCTCCTGGTCAGTTCTTTACATTTTAAATCACAAAGAACTAGCTGCTGCCTTTTTTTTTTTTTTTTTTTTATTTTTTTTTTTTTTACAGCGAGAGACAGAGAGAATGGGAGAGCCCAGAGCAGTCTCCATAGTTGTACATCATCAGTTTTCAACTTGGTTTTGTTCCATACAGGTGGGCAAGGCCACGCAGGGTGGGAACTGGGCTGGGGGCCTCCCACATGGGAGGCACGGCCACTCTAGCCAGGGGCCAAGAACCGAACTGGGGGCTTCCTGCATGGGAAGCACACGGGTCCAGTATATGGGTGCACATGGGCCGGGGCTGGGACTCGATCCTTGGTCCCCAGGGCTGCAAAGCGAGTGTTTAACCCATTGAGCTATTCCAGTGTCCCCCACGCACACACACACTTTTTTTAACTGTTGGCTATTTCTTTCCAAATTGGTCCAATACATAAGTAAATGTTATGTTTTGCTGAAGAAACTACAGATTTATATGATTTCAAGGCTTGATTTTTTTCAAGCCAAATTAGAGTATATTTAACATCTTTTTTTTTCATTCCTTTTATTTGATAATTAAATAGGTATACTTCTTTATCTGATTAAATAATAGCAGTTGATTTTAGGCACAGTTTTGTAGCCTCAAAGATATTTTTCAGAAGTGTTCAGAAATACGGCCCAAATAAGGCACTGTTGAGTTTCATCTTGACATGAATAAGGCCACTACCTGACCATTACAGGGTTTTAATACTGTGTTATCTACTAACTGAATGTAGAATAAAGAATTCAAAACCTGCAATTCAAGGACTTTAAAAAATTAAGTTACTAGGTAATATATGAGTTTTCTTAGTTAAAAAAAACCAAAACTTACATTTTACAGGTAATTACTCCTGGCCTTTTTGAGGGTGGGATTATATTATAATATATCAAGAAGACATTTTTAAATATTAAAAGGGAAAATGCCCCCTTTTTGGTAAAAATTAGTATTTTCAGGTTTTAGTAGAAAACAGTATAAAAGTGAAATAAGCATTTCAAATTCTGTACTTCCTTTTAAATATTATGATTACATGCAATTTTCTTTTCCTGTTCTATTTTTATTCAGTTATGCTTAGGTACTTTCTATTACTTAATAACCATTCTTTTAATGTCCTGAATGGTCATCTGAATGTATTCTATTATAATGTTTTCTATAATTGAATTGAAGATATGGTACTCAAACTTAGTAGCATGAACAACTATTTTGAAAAGCAAGTAACTACATATAGGAGAAAGTACTTTATTTTCCAAATGTTATACAATGAACATAATAGTTTTATACTTAAGAGGGAGTTGTTATTTTAAAGAAATAAGGTGTCCAGGGATATTAACATGCGGTGGACTTCAAATCAGGCCTCAAATTATTAAGCAATGTGCGAAAAACATACAGTGATACACATTAAAAGTCAGGAATTAGAAATAAAGGGGCTACACAATTCTCTGTTTCCAACTTATTTTTTATTGGTCTACAAAAAACAAACACAACATACTACTTTTCTTTGTCTTCCAGATGTTTAAAGCTTGCTTAGTTATAAAATACTCTGTGAAATCCTGTCTTTTTGATCTCCAAAATAAGTTATTACATATTTAATCTGTTTTAATTTGATATGAAGTATGTATGTTGATATCTTCTCTTGTTTTTTCATTGTGAAAATGAAAGTAGTTTTGTTCTAATAACTATATTTTTTTATGGATTGTCTATAGCTAGGGGTAATGTGTGATGCAAAAAGAGATCTACAACATTTTGTAATTTTTATATTTAGGATACCTCTATTAAATCAGTAGCCAGGAAATTAGTACTTTTTTTCTTAAATTTTTCTCTATTTTTAGGGTCATCCTAAGGTATGTGAAAAATTAAAGGCTCTTATGGTTGAATGGACAGATGAATTTAAGAACGATCCACAGCTTAGTCTAATATCGGCAATGATTAAGAACCTTAAGGAACAAGGAGTTACATTTCCAGCTATTGGCTCTCAGGTATTTTGTCAAGTTTTGTGTGCGTTACATTTTGTTTCTCTAAATTAGCCATGGTTATTTGAATTTTTCTTTTTTCCCTCCAAACCCAGGAAACATGCTATTCTGGAGGAGTTTTTGTTAATAATCTTACATTTAGAGTTGCCAGAAAAAGATTGGGGCATATTAATATGTTCCAACTTCCACTTTCCCATTGTTTTGCCTTCTCTCTTTGTAAATGAATTGACTTAACATTTTGCAATTTTTTAATTTAGTTTTAATGATATAGACAAAATTACTTTATTATATCAGGTAATACTGACAATCTTAAATACTATCAGTGCAATAATTTTATCTATAGACAATGACAGCTCAGAAATCAGGATATGTTAACATTTAAGGATGAATTTAGAGATCCTTTTGATTATGAAATTTATGAATACCTGTTTTAAAAATGGGAACTAGATGTAAGGGGATCATTGGGAAGAGAAGCACATGAACTACCTTTTTTCTTATAAAAGCTGACCAGTGCATACATACATCTTCCTTCCTCCTAATAAATATGATTGATTGAGAAGCTAACTTTTCTTTTCCAAAAAAGGAGATCAATCTCTAATTTATGTCATATAAAAAGATGAAAAGATATTTCTTTAATTCTTTTTCTATTCTGTGTAACCATCCTTTAGAATGCCCAGCTAATCAAGGAGGCTTAAAATGTGTGGTAATTTACTATACTATCTTTCCCCACTGTATGGATTGGGATAGAATATAACAAATGGTGTGAAAATGTGAGCAGAAAACTCTCAGCTGTGGGGGGCTCAAGTTTGGAATTTTGACCACCTCAGGGAATCATGAAGTGATTCATCCAGACTTATCTAAACTTTCTTCCTAAGGCATTTCTAATTTATCTATGTACTCTTGAGCTATGAAGACCCAGAAATATATTTGGGAGATGAATGAAAGGAAAGATACTTTTCTTGAAAAAAATTTGGCTTATAAGTAGTTTTACAATGATATTACATCTTTGGGGCGTATTCATTCATAATTGATAACTGGCTTTTACCACTTTCATAAGTTCTAAAATCTAAATAAGGAATACGTACTTTTATTCAGAATAATCCAAGATTATCTTATAATAAGTTTCTTGACAACAGAAGTAATGTTTAATAATCAAAAAGTAGATTCACTACAGAGACCCAAAGAGTGTAGATGCTTAGTGGAATTGTAAATTCTATGCCCCGAGTACCTGTTCTGGAGCATGTTACTCAAAATGTGGTTCATTGACCCTCATCATCCTTACCTGGAATCTTGTTAGAAGTGCAGCATCTCAGGTGCTACTCCAGACCCATGTATTCATTATCTTCACTTTAACGAGATCTCCGGATGTTTCTGTGTGCACTTTAAAGTTTGAGAAGCACTGCTCTAGAGTACAGCATTCAGTGTAAGTGAAAACTGTATTTCTTTCCAAAGAGACGTGTTCCTACAAGAGAAGGAGAAAGCATTAATAATTTGTTTGCTATGTAACATCGTTTGGTTAACCCACAATCTTAGATAGCTGTGGGAACAACGTTAGGGATTCTCTAATATAATCTCCTCATTTTACAGATGAGGAAACTGAGACCCAGAATGGTTAAGTGACTTGCCCAGGGTCACAGCTAGTAGTTGGCAGAGCTGGACTAGAACACAGGCCTCCTGACTCTCAGTCCAGTGTTCTTTCCACTACACGATCCTGCCTTCCATTTGATATAGAGGTTAGTGGATATGTGTCTGTCCGGACTAGGCTTCAAAGGAGAAGAAGTGGAGTGAACACTGGCAAGAGCATTTACTTATTGATTGGCAAAGAAGTTAGGTTACTTTCAGGACGTAAATCAGCAGGAATAAAATTAGGAGATTTCTTTTGATCTAGATGTTATAAATTGTGAAAACTAATTTTGTTATAGGTGCTATCTTTAAGCCACAAGAAATACATAAAATGCATAGATAGTGGAAGATGAGGTCTAATGGTAATTATTTTATAGTGGTTTTTGAAATATCGTTGAAAACTTTTTTAAAGAGCTTCATGTTTAATGAAAAAATGTTATCACTGTGGAAGTCCCACTAGATTTTGAAGTCACTTGGTTGCTTAAGTCATTACTATATGTAGTCAGACTAGATCTTTGTTAGCATACTTAAGAGAAGCCTTTGAAACTATAAGGATTTTTAAAGTATATTTTGTTCAGGTACAGAAGGAAACAATATAAAAATATTAAGAAAAGTCATACTTTAGTCACCAAACTTACGCTGCTGCAGTTCTTTTAGCACTAACTTTAAGGGTGGAGATAAAAGTAATGCTTCACTGCTGTGGTATTTGACTAGTTAATAAGATAAGTGTCAATGCTACACTTAGAACCTGATGATAGAAAGGAACTTTGAAGAGTGTGCAGTTCAGGAATGTGGGGCTTAATGTAGCTTGTTCTGTGCTTCCATCTGGACCAATGGAGATTTTTTTACAAACCATAAAAGGTACATATGTCTATTTTGTAAAATTAACCAAATTGTGAAAAAAAATTCATATATGATGAAAAAGGTTGCCTCTGACCAAGTGTACCTTCAATTTTCAGAGGTGTATAATGATTAAAATGTTATAAGAGAGGGATCATAATTGAAAATGCTTAAAGTTCTATTCAGTGAACTATAAAAAGCTTTTTTTCTAGTCAGCTTTTGAAAAAAATAAATGCCTTTGCTTATTTGTTTGACATAAAATATACTGAGTGAAGAATATAAAACTGTATTTTACTGTAATGTTGAATATTTTGCCTTTCATTTACTCAACAATCATTTAAGAATTAGAATTTCATGTCTTTTAATTGGTTGCTCTGAGAACCACAATATACATTTGTAACTTTTCACAATCAATTTTGAGTTAATATGGTATTTCATGTGAAATGTAGAAACCTTACAGCTGTTGTATAGGGTTTATTTACACTCACTTCAGCACATTTTATGTTATAGTTATATATATGACATACTTTACATACTATAAATCCTAGGACACAATGTTATACTATATTTTTTTATGGTTTATTTTTTATTGTTTTGACAGAGAAAAGAGATGGTCCAGAGCAGTCTTCATAGTTGCATGTCATCAGTTCTCGACATAGTTTTATTCCACACAGGTGGGCGGGGGGCCTTCCGCATGGGAGGCATGCCCCCTTGAGCTGGGGGCCGAATTGGGGGTCTCCCACATCGGAAGCTCGCCCTGGCTAGAAGCAAACTAGGGGCCACACCATATTTCAGCATATGGGTCTGCACGGGCAGGGGCCAGGATTTGGTCCTTGGACTCCGTGGCTGCGAGGCAAGTGCTTAACCTGTTGAGCCATCCTGGCATACCCAATATACTTTTTGTTTTAAACCCTAGCTAGCCCCTATCTTACCTGATTTATGAAATTACATATGTTAATTTAATCCTCTTAAAAGCCTGTGATCTGTAGATGCTATTTATATATTCATTTTGTAGGTGAGGAACTTGAGGCACAAAGAAGTCATTGTAGTCAAGGTCATTCATTAGAAAATGGTGGATCTGACATTTGATTTCATGTTTGCCTGACTCCACAACTAAATTACCTTCTTTAAAAGTGTTATTGGAAGAACACAAAGGAGGGAATGCTTAATTAAGGGATGTTTCACTGAGAAAGTGATTATTTTATTTTAGCTATTTACTGACTGGTGAGTTAAAACTCAACAGGGGAGAATGTATATATAGAGTAAAAGGAGCCAGAGTGGAGAACATTATGTGTAGAAGCACATGTATGTCAGAGGTATAAAAGCAAATGCATGTGGGGGTCGCGGGGGTAGCAGTTTCTGAGAACTGACAGAAGATAAGGCTGGAGTCTGATTTGCTTTGATTGCCATGGAAAAGCTTAGAGAGGTTTTTGAGGCTTAGAAGCTTATAATTCCATGAGTGTGAATCAATTTATATACTTATGTACTTGCATACCACCTTATTTATAAAATATGTTTATGATGGACAAAAATATATTTCCAGAATTAACTACTTGTATTTTGGTTTACAAAAGAGTATATTAGCATTTATATTGTTTTATATAAATCTGGGTTCTTAAAGATAACATCCTGACTTTGATCTGGAAGGAAATAGTACAATATAAAAATACGTATTTAAACAAATTTTTAAAAACTGTTTTTAAAATGGTCTTCTCTCTCTCAACCCCTTTTCTAGCTATAAAATTTTTCTAAAAATTTAAAAATCTCCTCTAGTCTTTCTTCTGTAGTTTGTATACTGTCTGCTTTTAGATTAACCTCTTTACACAAATTTATGAGAGTGTTATTAAGCTATTGAATGTCAGTCTGTTTTCTCCAGTTCTAACTCTTCTTCTTCTCAGGCTGCTCCAGTTTGAATTTCTTCTACTTCAGAAATCTGTGGTAGATTGATGAGAAAGGTCTTGCAAGTTTGTAGATTAGGTGGGGTAGGAAAATTTGAGAACAGCCCTCAAATATTGTGTTTCTTTTTTATGTGTGTTAGGCTGCAGAACAAGCAAAAGCAAGCCCAGCTTTGGTAGCCAAGGATCCTGGTACTGTGGCTAACAAAAAAGAAGAAGAAGATTTAGCAAAAGGTATATTTTAATTCCCTGTTGATGGGAAGAAGATAGCTCTCTTAATATTTTTTCCCCTGAGATAGTTAAAAATAAAAGCAATAGGAGTTTATAGCTAAAGCTTAAGTCTACTTCATTCCCCTCCTCAGTATCATTTGTTTATTCTCTTCTAAGGTAACTGCTATCCTGTGTCCTTTCAGTCTATATTTTTATAATAATTTTATTATACTGTATATCCTTAAACCATAGGTACCATCTGCAACTTGTTTTTTTCATGCAAATATATCTTTGGGATCTAATCATAATGAGACATTTAAGTCAAGTTCATTTGTTTTAACTGCTGTATGCACACACACACGTATACACACACTATCCTATTGATCGTAATTTATCATATTGATGGACATTTGGATTTTTAATATCTTTTTTACTATAACAAGTATGCTGCATTGAGTATCTTTGTTCACATTCTCTTCTGTTTATATGTGTATATATATGTATACATATGTGCATGTATCCCTGTATACACACACACACATATTTTGTGTGACTAAATGTGGTATTGTTGGCTCCTGGGATTAGGTACATCTTTAACTTTGCTGAATAGTTGTATTTCCTCTTCCATCAGGAATGTATGAAAGCTGCTATTATTATTATTTTTAATTCCTGACATTTGTTACTATCAGAGTTTAATTGTTATGAATGTAATAGGTTCAAAATAATGTCCAATTATTTTAATTTTCATTTCCTTGATTACTATTGAGGTTGAGTCCTTTTTTATATGTTTATTAGCTGCTTGTCTCTTTTTCTATTGTCTTTTTAAACTAATGATATATAGGAAGTTTTATTTTTTGTAATTTTATTAAGTTTATTGGGGTGACAGTGATTAAATAAAATTATATACAGGGTTTAAGTACACAGTTCTATAATATATCATCTGTATATTTGCATTGTGTATTTATTACCCAAAGTCAAATTTTTTTCTGTCACCCACAACATATTTGATCACTTTTACCCTTAGAAAATTTTATTTTGGATTCTGATCTTTTGACTATTATATTTATTGTTGATTTCTGCTCTTGGTTTTTATTTTATACTTTAATTTTTATAATGGTGTCTTTCATCAAACAGAAGGTTTACATTTTGATGTCCATATTTTTGCTTTTCTATTATTTTTGCTTTTTTATGTCTTAAGATATTTTTTCCTTTTCCCAAGATCCTAAAATATATTTTTCTATTTTTTTAATGATAGTTTTAAAGTTTTGGGCTGAGTCAAAAGTGGGGTAATCAGTCTGTTAAGATTACATTGCAGAACCTGGGTAACACATGGTGCTAGCCTACATTGAAGAAGGTAGCGGGCATAAATTTGAAATCTATTTTGGGGGATTTATTAGGTGAGACTTTACTGTAGTTATTTCTCAATTCCAGTTCTTCGACTGACTATGTAAGAATTGCCTTAGGGATAATAAACTATAAGCTTAGACCTCTGACTTCCCAACTGATTATGATTATTAACATTATTTTGGTAACTTAAGCTACAGAATTATATTGAAAAGATAAAAGAAAATATATTTGCATCTAAATTTTTAAAAAGTAGATTTAAAAGTTTATATCATTTTATTCTTCAGAATAATTTAAATTGTATCCAGTAAAAATAGTCATCATAGTGTTCAATTTTTTTGTTAGTTTATTTTTTAAACTTTCAGTTGTGAAGTGGTGAATAAAATTGGTGAAATAATTTTTGTTCAGTATATTATATCAGGATATGACCTAGTTTCCTGTTATACTGTTGAAAGAAGAATACTTTTTACATTCAGATACCTTTTTGTACTTCTTTGAGTTTTTGTGTATATTAACATTTTGGGTCTTTTAAACCCATTATTTTTCAGCCATTGAGTTGTCCCTGAAGGAACAAAGGCAGCAGTCAACCACCCTTTCCACTTTGTATCCAAGTACATCCAGTCTCTTGACTAACCACCACCATGAAGGCCGAAAAGTTCGTGCTATATATGACTTTGAAGCTGCTGAAGATAATGAACTTACTTTTAAAGCTGGAGAAATTATTACGGTTCTTGATGACAGGTGATAGTGAAATATTAAATTAAACATTGATATGAACATATATAACATATTATTTATGTGTTTTATATTAGTTCCTGTTGGATGCTATCACCAAATGTAATACAAAAATATTGATGTAGGTATTTTCTACATCATAATGGTTGCTTTGCTTGTGTCAGACTGGCTAGGTTTTTATTTTGCAGTTTAATATTTTTCTCATCTATTATTTAAGTAGTTTTTGGAGGCCTAGTTTAATTTGTTCATTTTGGTTCCATCAAATACATATTGTTAAATAAGTAAAAAAGTTAAGATTTTAGAGATTATACCAAATATCTATATGTATTTATGAAATTTGTAAAAAATATATTAAAATTTATTGACTTTATCATTTAGTATATTCTTGTGGAAAAAATTCGTTCTACGTGGAATTATACTCATATATTTACATTATCATAGGGGAGGTAATATATGTCTTTTCATACAGCTTTATATTTACTTGAAAATTGTTACTGATAATAAAGTACTAAAGTTTACAAGTGGTTTTTAAAAATAAATTCAAATAGATTTAAGGTTATTCCTATAATATCATGCTTATAATCTAATATGTTTTCTTGAGTAGAAGAAAAGGAAATTAAATTTGAGCTGGTTCCCTGGAAATTGCACAAAACCTTGATCATTTATTCATTCAAAAAATACTTATGCTTTTCTAGTTTTTCTTATACTTGACACTGACGATACATAGAAAACATGGGTATACACCTGAAAGTATGTTCCCTGTGAACGTTTTGTACTCTAAACAGTGTCATCTGTCATATGTGTTCTCGTGTGGGGAAAATTTTGCTGTAATAATATGTACTAGACAGAGCACTGATTTGGGAAGAAGTCTGGATTAAGAGCCTATCATGTATCTTATAACAAAGCATTCTTACTCTGGAACCCATGGATCACCTGAACTTGACAGTTTGTAATTGTGGGGACCTCTTTTTTTTGGTGAGAGAGTTAAGAGCCTTAAATTGGATCCCCAAAGCATTCAGCAGCCTTCCAAAAGATAAAGGAATATGTGTTTAATTGCATCTTACTTTCTGTGAGGCCTCATCTCTTATTTATAATGACTATACAAAGTTATTTATAATGACTATACATTCATGTCCTTCTTCACTGGATTGTAATGGGATTCATATCTGATAATGATGTAAGGTAAATACTATAAAAGGTAAATATTTGTAGAAATAAAAATCTTCATTATGCTAAAGCATTCTTTTTTATTCCTCATAGTGATCCTAACTGGTGGAAAGGTGAAACCCATCAAGGCATAGGGTTATTTCCCTCTAATTTTGTGACTGCAGATCTCACTGCTGAACCAGAAATGAGTGAGTATTTTTTGGTCTGTCAGTGGATAATAATCCGTAATTCACTTCGTAATGAAAGTTGAGTAAATTCAACATTCTAGAACAGGGACTCACAACAGTTATTGCCTCCGAGTTATTTATTAAAAATGTAGCTTCCTGATCAGTAGATTATTTACCAGAAATCATCTAAGAATCACAATCATCTGTCTACCAAGATTATCTTTAGACATACTGTGGACTTTCTTAAAAAGAAGACACGCACTGTAAAAATGCATATGAAGAGGTGTTAATGGAATTTATAAATTATGTATTTTCATTATCATCAGTTGATAAAAGTGTGACAAATGTAGTGTGATCTCAGAGAATTCTTCCTATTCCAAGGTTGAGACTGTTTCTCTAGTATTCTAGCCTCAAACTTGGAAGCTGTGGCTTCTAAGCAACAATAATGGGTTTTAACCTAGCTCCCATGTCAGATACTCAGAAGGAACCATTACTAACCATATAAATAGTTATTTTGTTTGATTTCCAAGTTTTTGCTGATTAGAACAAATAAACTAGAAAGGGGGGCCGACGAAAAGTGGTATTATGCTGATAAGCATAATAGTTTCAGAAGATGTAACTGCTGGTAGCCTATCAAAGTGTTGGTGCATAATTGACTATATTTCTTCATAATACTGTACTTTAGTGACTCTTCATAAGGATGAGTTTAAGTCATCAAAATAAAGTCATAATATCCTTCCGTTTAAAGAAACAAATACTAATCTAGAAAGATTTTTATTAGTGATTGAAATATTTAGAATTTTTAAAGTTTTTGTATATAAGTCAGTAAGCCACAGTTAATAGGTGTACAAGTATATATACGTGTATAGCTATATATGTTAACAATAAAGAGATACTTTAAAAATGTGTGAATACTTTTTTATGAGAAGCTGTAATAATAAACCAGACATTACCGATCTTTGATAAAATGATGCCCTATCATAATTATTGCTAGGTTATCTTATGTCACTTTCATAGAGACAGAGTCCTGATACCCATTCCTTTAATGGAGTTCTTTTTCATTAGAAGTCTAAAACAACATGTAGAATCTTATATAAATGGCAGTACATACTCTGTGAACTTTTTAATCTGGGCTGATGGTGTGATGGTGCTGGTTTATTTGCTTTCTGTTTTTCATTTGTTTGTCTTTTGTCCTGGATCAGCTAATGGGAAAGACAAAATTGTCTTGAACTTCTATGCAAAATGAGATCCAAGATCTCATAGAGATCATGCAGCCATCTCATAATTTTCCCCATCATATAGCATTGCAGCTTCAAAATGAGTATTGTAGCTCATCTCATATGTTTCACTCTGGACCTCCTAAAAGAGAAACAGGAGCATCAGAGCTTATGTAATGCAGTTATAGTTCTCAAGCATGGAAAACAGGTGCTAGCATGATCCTCACTGCATCATCATTCTTTATGAGGAAACAGAAACCCACTTCGCTTGTGTCAAATAGAAATGCCTGTCTACTTAGGTTGTTTTTGTTTTGGAGATGCATTAAGGAGTTACTGTGGAATCACTTTATCTTTTACATATTTAAAGATAATACATATACACATACACATAATATATGCATATACATGTGTATACCTACTAATAGTTTCTAGGAGAGAAAGCAGTGTAAACTTCTGCACAGTCATCTGTTAGGATATGAAGCCTACCATGTTGTCTCTCATGGGTTGCAGCCAGTACAGTGCTATCGCAGCTTTCTATTTGTTAATAGTTCAAGATATAAAAAGAAAAAGTAGGTGTAGTAGATGTCTTTTTTTCCCCATGGGAAAATGAAATCAGCTGAAAGATTTTTTTGTATATAGAATTTTGCTTTATGTTGACTTGAATGGGATGAATATATTCCTTACATTGGAAATTAAACTATATTCATTTTATTAATATATGGAATCTCACAACACAGAATACATAAGTGAGATAACTTCTTCTCTGAATAAAATCATAGGCCAGATGTGTGGGCTAGTAGAGCCAGATAGGTTGCCATTCAAATCCAGGCTTTGCCAAGCATTAATTTTCACCCATGCAAGAGTTTATAATCTTTCTAAAATACTGCTAACCTTATGAAATGGGTATATCTCTTAAGATAAGTGTCATAGAATCATTGGAGGAAATGTAACATGTATTCCATAAAGCACATTTAATAGTTTAATAGATATTATTTCCCTTTTCCCACCTGCCTTTTTTTCTTGATTCTTAATATTTTTTATGACTACTGATGGACCACATTGGTACAAGGATGAAAAATTCAGAAAGGAAGTTTATTTCTTTAAAGCTGTAGTTTGGAGAAGAGTAATTGCTATGTTAATCATATTCTCATATGTCCTAGTTAATGTTGTATTGACTATATTTTTAAAGATTGCTTTATTGATCAAGAGAAATGTGTTTATGGCCAAGGGTTTGCAGATCCCTTAATAATCCTTGTTTTTAATTGCAAAGAATAATATAACTTAAACAATATAGACTAATTTAGTGGAAAATTCAGGTCCCTGCTAAGGCCACTTGTAAAGTTCTCTCACCACTGGCCTGGATTTTGTTTTCTTAGTAAAAAGGCTGAGTGGTGTGCTGGAGAACATAGCTAACTTTCCAGTTTATTACATTGAAATAGCATGGTCTATCATGTGAGATTTTTCTTTGAAAGAATAGGCAATTTGGAGGATTTATTTTAAATTACAGAGTTCTCATTTATGCCATTGTAAAATTTTGTTTTTTGTTCACTAATTTACTAAACTCTCTTGTGTAGTAGGTGATTAATCTTTGTTTCAGAAGTATACCTGTTATTTTTATTAAAGTATCTTTAATGGAAAATGTAAAATCTTCAGAAGAGAAAATTAAGAAAACTTGACATGAAGTAATATTCTGTCATTATTGCCTAAATCTGTAATCTAATTATTAGCTTGAAGGGAATATAAGAGAAATTCAAATTCTTTCTTGAAACAAATTGTTCTGAAGTAGAAGGGAATATAAGAGAAATTCAAATTCTCTCTTGAAACTTAAATTGCTTTGAAGTAGAATTTTTAAATTTATTATAAAGAAAAGATAAATGTTACATGTTTTTCAGTTAAAACAGAGAAGAAGACGGTACAATTTAGTGATGATGTTCAGGTAGAAACAATAGAGCCAGAGCCGGAAGAAGCGTTTATTGATGAAGTAAGTGAATTCCTCCCTGAGGAGAGTTCATACTTGGTATTGAAGTTGAAATGTTTTTCTTGTCTTCTTTAAAAAAGACTGGTTACTTGATTAATGCATACATTTTATTGAAAAAATTCAAACAATATAGACAAAGCAAAGATCTTTCTTGGAACTTCCTTTCTAGTTTCATTCTTACTATGTCAGTACATATAGTTGTGTCTCATTTTAAAATCCTGCTTAATATTTCAAAGAATGGATATATGATTTAATTAATTATTCTGTTGGATACTAAGTTTGATTACAATTTTTGTGGGGTTTTTGCAGTTACAAACGCTATTTTTTTTTTTTAAGATTTATTTTATTGTTTTTAACAGAGACAGAGAGAGACAGAGAGAAGAGGGAGGGCCCAGTGCTATCTCCATAGTTGTACGTCATCAGTTTTCAATGTGGTTTTGTTCCACACAGGTGGGCGGGTCTGCACAGGATGGGAATTGGGCTTGGGGCGTCCCGCATGGGAAGCATGTTCCCTTGAGTCAGGGGCCAAACCAGGGAGATAAGAACCAAACTGGGGGCCTCCCGCACAGGAAGCATACCCCAGTTCAGCATATGGGTTCACACAGGCCAGGGCCGGGATTTGATCTTCAGTTGCTGGGGCTGCAAAGCTAGTGCTTAACCTGCTGAGCCATCCTGGCTTCCCCACAAACACTGTTATGAGGTGTTTTGGGGTTTTATTTTGCTGTATTTCAAAGAATGTGTAACTTTTATTTTAAAATGTCAGTGATTAATGCTTTGGAAATTATGTTCTTTTAAAACTTAAGATGAAAGATGAAAGATGAGGTGTCATCTTTAAAATATGTGAAGAGACATCCAGGTTTTTTAGCCTTCTTTTTGGGGAGCCAGAAGCAGAAAGTTCGTAGAGTGTTCTTTTAGAGAAATTTATTGTAGAAGACTGTGCTGGGAGCCAGGGACTCCAACTGGGTCAGGTAGAGTTGTTTGGCTGATTGTATTATGTAAGAAAATGCAAATAGGGTCAGATTAGTGGTCTATCTATAAACCTTATTTTTCTGGTGGTAGATTATTTCAAATAGGGTGTAGTATTCTATAAACAAACACAACGAAAATTATTCACTTGTTAGACTCTCACTCTCCTTTTACCAACACCTCCTTTGATTGCTGTAGGCGAACTTTTCTGACGTTTGCCTTGTTTCTTAGCCTACTTAAAATGAAAATTGTGCATCTTTACATTGAGAACGTGTATCTATTTCAAGATACAACTCTTCAGAAGTATTTTTATATACTTGTGTCAATTAATTAATTTCTCAAACTATTCTAAACAAAACACAAAGTTTTAAACAACTTTGCTTTGAATTGTTAGTCTTTATGTTATTTACCTAATGTACCTGTATTTAATAGCATAATCATGTAAAAACCATGCATGAAGGAAAGTTTGTAATTATTACAATAATCTTTGGTACATGAGATCTCTATTTTGATTGTTAAAAACCTACATATAAATATATGTCTTCTTATGTAATGTATAGATGTAGTTATGTAATGATGGTTTCATTAGTCCTGTTGGTCCTTAAAACAGAAGATTCTGAAATCGATGTAAGTCATTGCTTTGAGATTCCTTCCAGTCTTTCCTACATAGAATAGAGAAACTACAAACTGAAACACTGGTGGTAAGAAAATGTAGACTAAGTCCTTACAGCCCTACTTAGAAAGAGAACAGCTGTAATATAGCTGAGCTGTGCTTTACTGAAACAGCTGCTGTATTCACCAGGAGGGAGAAGTAATAACTGAGTTATTAGTCATAAGTAATGCCATCTTGAGAGATAGGTTACACCTGTCAACATGGTGGGGCTACAGCTACTTAAAAATGGTAAAACCCACTAGCATGACATAAGAGATTAAAGAACTCACACATTGTACATTTAAATGTGACTCTGTTTCTTATTTAAAAGAATCTCTGTTAGCAATTTCAAAAATAAGTAGGTAGAACTTTCAAGGCTCTGACTTCACATGACACTGAAGAGAATACACAGATACTGAATACATGAAACTCCGTATCTGTGAATTCCAGAAGTCCCCTATCCATTATCTAACTACAAAGTAAGAACATATTGTTGCATAATGCCTTACTTTTTATTTTAACTATTTAAGGATAAAATGGACCAGTTGCTACAGATGTTGCAAAGTACAGATCCTAGTGATGATCAACCAGATCTTCCAGAATTACTTCATCTTGAAGGTAAACCTTATTTTCCAAATACCTTAAAATAAAAAATAATTAGAGGTTATATCTATATCTAATCTTTTATTAATAGAATGGTTTATATTTAAATAAATTGAAAATGATACCAAAAAATGTTAATATTTCAGACTTCTTTGTGATTCAGTTTCACATTTATATGCAATTTAAACCTTTGGTAGAATTCAAATTTTTACACTTTTCTATCCAAATTAAATATTTTATTCAAAATATCCAAATATTTTATTAAAATTTTAGAAAGTTGTATAATAAAAATTGATATTTTAATGTTTTTGAGGTTCATACAATCAATCTAAAGTATTGATTTTCTAAATACCCAGGTAACTCAATCTTGGGTTCTGTGGGCTAATGTTAATTAATATAATTTTTATTACTTTAAATTAGATCTTACATTTGTTAAATTATGTGAATAGCCATCAGAGATTTGCTTTCTTTTGCTGCATTTTCTTATATTTTTTCAAATCCTGTCATCTTAGCAATGTGTCACCAGATGGGACCTCTCATTGATGAAAAGCTTGAAGATATTGATAGGTAAAAGAACATGTGCTGTCTCTGTATTGTGTACCTTCTTCCCCAAAGTTCTCTGTATACTGCACACTGGAATACAGCTGCCATTTTATTTTTTCATATTTTATTTCCTTTATTGTATTTAAAATTTTTTCTATTCTATTTTATTTTACTTCATTTTTTATTTTTAGTATTTTCATTTTATTTTGTTGTTGTTTATATCTGCCAAAAGAACCACTTTTTATTTATTTGTTTTTTTACTAGATGCGGGAATTAGAATTAGACCTGTCTCTCCTTATTTCTTTTTAAGTGACAATTTATTTGACTTTTACTATGTTAGTCTTTTTTTAAAGTAACGGTTAACTATTATAATCATGATTGTAATAAGTAACATTACTAGAGTCTAAATTATCCATCTGTTATTAACTAGGGAACCTAGCTATTTCAAGATAAATTCAAATATGATAAGCTAGAGTTCTCCCAGCGTAGTATCTAAAATTTAAATAGTTTTGGTTGCCTCGAAGCTAATATACAGGATATTGTCTACCAGAAGGTTAAATTTTTAATAATGCCTACTTTGACAACTTTTTTGCTACTTTTGCTATTTTGGTTTCTTATTTTAGAGCATTGTATCATTTCATTTAAATAATTGTGTTTCAAATTATTGTATATTTCAGAAAACATTCAGAACTCTCAGAACTTAATGTTAAAGTGATGGAGGCACTTTCACTGTATACCAAGTTAATGAATGAAGACCCCATGTATTCCATGTATGCAAAATTACAGACTCAACAGTATTATATGCAGTCATCCGGTGTTGCTGCTTCTCAGGTAAGCTTTTAAAAAACTCAAGTATACAGCATATCATTTTACATTCTCTAATATGATTGAGATTACCGTATTTGGAATAACTGTATTTTTGTGAACTGTAATGCTTTCTGAAAGTAATGTTTAGAATAAAAATAAACTTTAAAATAATATTTTACTTGACAAATACAGTTTTTATTACCAATTATACCAATAGTTTTTACTTAAAAAAAAATTTTTTTTTTTTATTGTTTTTGACAGAGAGAGAGAGAGAGATAGAGATAGATATATATACAGAGAGATACAGAGACAGAGAGAGAACTGAACTGGGGGCACTCCCCAGTTCAGCACATGGGTCCACAAGGGCCGGGGCCGGGATTTGATCCTTGGTCCTCGACGCTGCAAAGTGAGCGCCTAACCCACTGAGCCATCCCGGCTTCCCCAGTTTTTACGTTTTATTGCTTTTCTGCAAGGGTACCATCTAAATGACCCATCAAGCTTTTTAAAAAAAATACAGATGTGTTTTGTGTCCATCTCCTACTTATTAAACCAGAGTCTTCAGGAGTGGGGCTCAAACATGTATTTGTAAAGCTTCGTGTGTAATTATCTCGTTAGGTGTAGCTTTTAGCAGAGTAAAATTTCTAATTATTACTAAATTCTTCTGTGTATCTACAGTTTTCAGTTTTAAAGTGAGCTGCTTTAATCTGGATTTCCGCCCCCCCCCCCCTTTTCATGAGAACACTTGTAATGCAATAAAGAGCACTTTTCTTGTATTTATCTCAAGCAACTATTTCAAAAGCCTCTTTCCCATAAACTCAGTAAGTTGAAGCTATAGGGAGAGTAATTAGGCAAGGAGTCCCATTTTATCCGCATAGGGTTGCACAAACTTTGGTTTAATATAGTCCATTTCTCCTGAAATAAAAGACCAGAACCCTGGAAATGAGCAGCCAGGCCCAACTAACGAGGAGCTGGATAACACCTCACTTGAGCTAAAAAACAAGAAATGCTTCGTGTTCAATTTGCAAAGTACAAAAAAAGTAAAAATGCATTTATGAGGACCGGAATAGCTGTGTGTATAATGAAGACCTTTTGGATGCTGATGTCTGTTGAGTCTCTCAGAACTTAACTGAAGTGCTGAGAGGATTGGGTTACTATCTTAGCAGCTGGTAAGACTCTTACTTCATAGACAGTACAGTTGTCTGTTCAAAGATGAAATGAGAGGATCTAATGAATATTACAGAAAACTAGAACATTACATGTGTTTAAGCTTTGGGGCATTTATGCCTAGTTTCTTTAGTAAAAAGTATAGTTTTTAGATGTAGGAGTAGCCAAACAATGGCTCATGGGCCAAAGCCAATCTCCCATCTGTTTTTTTAAATATACTTTCACTGAAACACAGCCATTCTCATTCTTTTTTTTAAAATATATTTTTATTTATTTTTATTTTTGACAGAGAGAGAGAGAGATACAGATACAGAGACAGAGAGAGAACTGAACTGGGGGAGCTCCCAGTTCAGCATATGGTTCCGCATGGGCCGGGGCCGGGATTCGATCCTCGGTCCCCAGTGCTGCAAAGTGAGCGCTTAACCCACTGAGCCATCCCGGCTTCCCCTCTCATTCTTTTATACATTGTATCTGGCTGCTTTCTATATGAGTCAAGTTCAATAGTTGTGACAAATATCATATGGCCCATAATACCTAAAATATTTACTATCTGGACCTTTACAAAAAAGTTTGCTGGTCCCTACTTTAGGAAGTGAGCTAACTCTATGTTCAATAAATTATAATTTAGGAAATATTATATAAATTGTATATAAGCAAGTGGACTCTATTGGTACAAAACAGTTCAGACACTTCCTAAACATCCTTTGGAATTCTGTTTAGGGAAGTCGTTAAAACATCAATACGGAAAAAGAGGTTATGTTAGTGTAAAGTTTCAAGGTCAGTTCCTTTACTGCTTCTGTGTGGTAACACAAGTTTAGCTAATATTTACCTAAGAAAAGTCATCAGAAGCTGACTTCACTGAAAAGTATTTTTTAATGCCTGTCACCAAAAAAGTAACTTAAAAAAAATTTCTAAGATGTAATTGTTCTTTTTGTAATTGAATGCCTCAACAAAGAAAGTTTGCCATCCCTATTAAAATCTTAGAAAATCTAATGTATATTATTCTGAACTGTTCTAGGTGTATGCAGGGCCTCCTCAAAGTGGTGCTTACCTGGTTGCAGGGAATGCCCAGATGAGCCATCTCCAGAGCTACAGCCTTCCCCCAGAGCAACTGTCTTCTCTCAACCAAGGAGCAGTTCCGCCATCTGCAAACCCAGCCCTTCCTAATCAGCCGGCTCAGACGTCTTATCCTAAGTAATTTGATTATTGACTGTTTGGAGTTAGTGCTATTCAAACTCTTATGTGCCCCTGATCATCTGTAGCCATAACTACTGGATAAGAAGAATCCAGGGTAGACGGCATCATGATACCGTATTTTTAGCCCTCTTTGTGGAAATGAGAGGGCTCTTCAGGAAGCCCCCACAGTATCGAAGTGCTAGCCAGCAAGCCAGTCAGTCCTCTTACCAACTCACTGAACTGCTGTATTCTGGTTTCAACTCTCGTAATTGTTTGTTTTTATTTGCTAAGAACTATAATGAAACTTAGATTTAATAACTATAATTTACCATTTTCCACAAATTTTATATAAAATCTAAATGTTTATATAATCATTGTTTCAGAATTTATGCTTCCTGGCTATCTCTTAAAAATATTTGCTTGTTATTGGAACTTGGTATATATCACAGCAAATAAACGATCTGAGAAGAGACGATTCAAGAAGCTCTTTGCCTCTGGCTCAAGGGGCAAATATCTTAATATTTTTATTTATTTATTTATTTATTCATTCCCTAAACTTGTTTACCTTGTAACTGGAAGTTTGTACCCTTTGTCTAATATCTCCCCATTTCCCTCACTCCTCAACCCCTATTCACCACCACTTTGTCTTAGGTTGACTTTTAGATCTCACATGTAAGGGAGGTCATACAGTATTTATCTCGCTCTTATTTTACTTAGCGTAATACCCTCAAGTCTCATCCAAGTTGTCACAAAAAGCAGGATTTTCTTCTTTCTTGGGGCTGAATAATACTTCATAGTTTATCTTCGTTCACTCATCTGTTGATGAATGCTTAGATTGGTTCCATATCTTCGCTGATTTGACTAATACTGCAGTGAACATGGTGATGTAGATATCTCTACAAGATCCTGATTTCAGTTCTTTTAGATTTATACTCAGAAATGGAAGTGCTGGATGACAGGGCAGTTTGATTTTTAATTATTTGAGGAACCTCCGTACTGTTTTCCATAGTGGCTACACCAATTTACATTTGCACCAACAGTACTCAGGGTTCCTTTTTCTCCAAAACCTCACCAACAACTTGGTATGTCTTGTCTTTTTGATGATAGCTATTTTGACAGGTGTGAAGTATTATATTTGTTTTGATTTGCATTTTCCTGATAATTAATGATATCGAGCAACTTTTCTTATACCTATTGGTCAGGTGTCCTTGCTTCTATCCTTGGCCTACAGTAAGCTTCTTGAAACCTAAGTCAAATCACATCACCTTGTCCAGAAGCAACCAACCAGTGTCTTTCCATCTCACCCACATACAAATACTGTGGCATACTATTTATAGTCTGTATGGGCACTATATTCTAAGGATCTTCTCCCCTTTAATTCTGCCATTTTACTCTTAAGTTACATTTCTCTTTGCTCACTCTGCTTCCATCATGGCCTCATTTTTGTTCCATGCCTTGAACATGCCTGGCATTTTCTCAAAGGCTCTGTGCTTTGCCTGATAAGCTTTTTTTTCTAGATAATCGATGTGACTTCCTCTCTCTTTTCAGGTCTCTACTTAAATGTTGCCTTATCTGAGACACCTTCTCCTACCACCCTGAATAAGGCAGACTCTGTTGTCTCAGGAACTCTTGTCCATCCCACTATGCTTTATTTTTCTTCATACCAGTCATGCCACTTAACATATTATACATTTATTATCTTTTTTATCCAATTAGAATGCAAGCTCCATGGCCATAGGGATTTTTTTTTCTTCTTTATGATATCCCAGTGCCTAAAAAAACAATGGTTGTCACATTGTAGGTATTAAATAAGTACTTATTGAATCAATTGAATGAATTTTTAGTGAATAGCTTTTCTGTTTATCTCTAAATGGGTGTATAAGTCAGTATTGATCTAATTGAGTGTTTTTATCCCCTCCACAGCACAATGGTCAGTTCTGTTCAAGGAAATACATATCCCAGCCAGGCTTCAGTATACAGTCCTCCTCCTGCTGCTGCTGCTGCTACTGCCGATGTCACTGTGTACCAGAATGCAGGAACTAATTTGTCCCATGTGCCAAACTATAATATGACATCATCAACTCTGCCTCAACCAGGAGGCAGTCAACCACCTCAGCCACAGCAACCATATCCTCAGAAAGCTCTGCTATAGGACTTGGGATTCTTCTTTGTGGCAAACATCTGCTAAATGCCACTGACAATGTTATGAGATTCTTTGATATCTTAAGGTTTGTTTATCCTCTGCTTATAGGAATCTGTCTTGGTCAACAAGTTCAAATATTCAAGAAGGTAGAACTCTTCAATTTGCACTGACTTTTTAAAGGTCCTTCCTCCCTGTCCCCCAGAGGAATGAAACTACTTAACGACATTTAAATTCCTTTCATAATATCAAAGCATCGATGAAAGATTACTTGTCTCATAAAATGACCTGGTCTGCAAAAGTCAAACTTAAAAACAAAAACTACTGTGGGAATTGTTATGTACATATATTGCTATGTAACTTCATTAGTGGCCATTTTGAATCACAGCAGTGATCATGTGAATATATTTAACACTGTTAAATTAATTTGCATTGCTATTTTATTTTAATCATGAACAGCTACCATGTTTCATAATGTTTTGTGTAAATTTAAGATAATTACACTGGCCTTTTAAACTGCAAGAGAACAAAGCTGTAGCGTATTTACATGAAGGCATTATGTTAGATGTTTCAGTTTCACATTAAACAGAATCTTCCTTTGACTAATTGTGAGCTAAACATGTGTATATTATGTCTTTCTGTAGCCTTTGTATACTCTTAGCTGTCATCACACCAGCATACAGTAGCTAAATTTTTGAGCAGTTATATATAGAAAATGATGTTCCCTTTTAAACTTTTACACTTCGGCATGACATTTCAGAATATTGTGGGACCATGAGACAAAATTAAGTAGGATCACGTTCTTTATATCTTATTTTTAAAGTGATAATGTTGATTTACTTTATCCTAGTTGAAGATAGTAATTAGAATTGTAAGCTGTATACTGTGTTTATTGGTGGCAGTGACACCAAAGATAGAGGCAGTGGATAGAAATTTTTAAACTGGAAAGAAACCGTGAATAACACTACATTTTCAAAAATTCTCTTGTAATTATTTAGGATATGAAAAAAAAAATTGGTTCATCTGTCTTATCTTAGTACTAATCTTTTAAATGTCTTTAACACATTGTATCCTTTAATTCTTCATTAAAATGGATATAAGTAGATGTTTCAAAGTAATCAATATTTCTGGTTTTGCTTAACAGTTTGTATATTTATTTTTATCTTTCAAAGTGGATTATGGGTCTTCTCTCACTCTCTCTTAATGGAATTTCATTGACTGCCTATACAGGAGCATTTTTGAATGAATGCTTTTCTTTTAATCCATATGAAATAAGTTTTCCACTGACATTTTAATCCTCTTGAATATTTATAATTTTCCTGGTTGTGCTATATGATTATATAACACTATTATTTAAATAACCAAAAATTAAGGTGAGCATCATATTCAATGAATTAATTTAACAGATTTCATACCACAAATGAAAATTTAATTTGTATTTTCTAGGACTGTTTTGGTCAGGTAACTTGTTTCTTTTCCTTTTGACAAATGATTTCATCTTCAGCAAGGACTCTTACTGGTGACCAGTTTCATAAGTTCAAGTTGAAAGCACCATCTTCAATGTGTGTTTTACCCTGGTGTTGTGTTTTCCTGACTTTAGAGTATGTTGCCCTCAAGTAGTAAGTCCTAAATTGAATTCAAACTTTACATTTAAAAAATTTAATGTTTTATTATTTTTTTTTTAAGATTTATTTTTATTGTTTTTGACACACAGAGAGACAAAGAGAAGTGGGAGGGCCTAGAGCAGTCTCCATTGTTTTTATGTCATTAGTTTTTCATATAGTTTCACCCCACAGGTGGCCTCTGGGCCATGCAGGTCAGAAACCTGGCCAGGGGATTCCTGTATGGGAAGTGTACCCGGGGCAGGCGCCAAACTAGAGGCCTCCCACAAGGGAAGCTCACCCAGGTGAGAGCCAATCTGGGGGCACGCTCCAGTTTAGCATATGGGTCCACATTGGGCTGGGGCTGGGATATGTTCCTTGGACCCTGGAGCTGCAAGATGAGTGTTCAGCCCACTGAGCCATCCCAGCTTCCCCTTAATATGTTGTTTTCTGATAAACATTGTCAGATTGTAATCTTCACTCCAATTAGAATACCGTATTCAAATTTAACTGATGTACTTTTTCCCAAGTCATATTGCATTTTGCTCTGTCTTGATAAATTCCTATTTACCAATGGCAAATGTATCATTTCCACATTTTACTTTGATGCTGTTAAGTCAGTTAAATATATTCTTACTTTTTGCCTTGTAAAAGTCAAAGAATGGTAAAATGAGAAAAGCTACCCTTATTACAGTGCATATACATTTTTTTTACCTATTAATGTTAATATGCTTATAAATGATAAATACTTAAAACAGATACTATGTTTGTGCTTTTCATTTGTCAGATGGAAAAATTCCAATGAAAAGGAAACACTGGGTTTTCTATCTTTCAGATGATAATGGCAAGGACAGAAATAGGAAAAGACCAGTTAGGAGCATAGTGATTTTGTTCTGAGACCAGTGTATGTGTTGTACATCCAAAAAAACCAAAAATCTTTCGTAAATTGTAACTGTCCTTTTCTTAAGGAATAGAGTTATTTATATAATGAACTAACTATAATGTGAATTTCTCTATAGCAAATTTTACTTCTCAATTTATTTCCTTTGTAAAATTTGAGTGTATATCCATAAAACATTGACATCTAAATGGAAAAACTTAGTTCAGTTACTATCTAGCATAAATAGCCAACAAATCCCGTGGCTAATTGGATGTGATAATATATCAATGCCCTAAACCCACTAGGAACACTATGTAGTACATACTTACTATTATTTTATAATTTTTTCTAACTTTGTGGTTATATTTCACTGTTACCTATTTTTCCTACTCAGTGAGTGACTTTTCATGTGCCTGTAGTTTTCCATCTTTATATTAAATACTTCTGAAGCTTTGTTTCTATATTTTTTAATTTTTGTATTTAAAATACTTAATAGACTAATATTTTTTTCTGATAGTTTTTATATATGACATGTATAATTCAACTTGAAAATATATTTAGTTCAAAGCTTTAAGTTTGTATGAGCCAGATTAGTATCCTATATGATAATCTATACAGCTATAAAAGCTACAAGTACTTTCTGAAATGAGGTCCATTGCTATATTTGATCAAAATTTTTTCTGTTTAATATGTGAAAATCAGTTTTCTTTACTCATTTTCTTGGTTTACTGACCAGTTTTACTGATAGTTATAGTTTCTTATTATATTACTTCTTTTTTTAAAGATTTATTTTATTGTTTTTGACAGAAAGAAGAGGGAGGGCCAAGAGCAGTCTCCATAGTTGTATGTCATCAGTTTTCAACATGGTTTCATTCCACACAGGTGGGAGGGGGGGCCACTCAGGTTGGGAACTGGGCTGTGGGCCTCCCACATGGGAGGCACACCCCCTCAAGCCAGGTGCCGAACTGGGGGGCAAGAACCAAACTGGGGGCCCTCTACATGGGAGGCACACTCCAGTTCAGTATATGGGTTCGAACAGGCCAGGGCTGGGATTTGATCCTCGGTCCCCTGGGCTGCAAAGCGTGTTCCTAACCTGCTGAGCCATACCGGCTTCACCTCACTTTTTAAATATTTAAGAATTACAGTTAAAGTTTTCACTCTTGTATCATTTTCTAATTTTCTGTGAATTTTTTTTTTTTTTTGCTTGATTAACTGTGTGTACCCCTTATAATAAAATAGATAGAAGGAACTTATCTAAATATTCTCAAAGGCCTTATGTTTAGTTGTCTTTTATTTTAGAATCATAGTTTGATTAAGTATTCTTATCAAGTATCTAGGTCAGGGGTGGCGAACCTTTTGGCGATTGAGTGCCAAAGTTTATGAAATAAGAGTATATTCGCTCGATTCGCGTGCCAACCCATCGAGTGAGATGGAAGTATTGATTATTTTTGTCTATAAGAGCATAAACAATAATTTTTTTAATGATATTCACAGCTCCGTGTGCCGAAATAATTGCTCTGTGTGCCACTTTGGGCACACGTGCCACAGGTTCACCACCCCCGATCTAGGTTATTTTCTGTACTATTTATAATGGCACTCCTTGGTTTTTAAGCAAAGCTTTCTCAGTTGTATGTATTCTTTTTTAGTATGATATTTCTTTGAAATTATAAAACTTAGGAATTTTTTTCTGTAGTTTTTCTAGCTTCAGTGATTTTTCCTTGTGATAATATAGAGCAAGCTTGTCCAACCAATGGCCCCACTGGCCATATGTGGCCCAGGATGTCTTTAATGTAGACCAACACAAATTCATAAACTTTCTTAAAATATGAGATTTTTTTTTTTTTTAATATATAAAGGGTGTCCCAAAATTCATGCAGGAAGTAATTTTGATAGAAAACACAGGTTTATAATTAAAAATAGTAAATTTTCATTACTAAACAATGAAAACGCATTGTTCTTTCATGTAGCACTCCATTTTTAATAACCCTAAACTGTCAGCTGTCACGCTGTCTTTTTTTCCACTGGCAACACTACCACACAAATGACACAAAATTCAAATCTTGCGTGAATTTTGGGACACCCTGTAAGTCATCAACTGTCGTTAGTGTTAGTGTATTTTATGTGTGGCCCATGACAATTCTTCCAGTGTGGCCTAGGGAAGCCAAAAGCTTGGACACCACTGTTTTAGAGTGTTTTATTTATCAGCATTTAAAATCTTAGGTTTCCTTGCTGAACAAAATTTAACATTTTATTGGTAATGACATGTTTATACTGAACTTTGATGATTTTCTGACTAGCTTATGCCAGTGCTTCCCACTTCCATCATTATCTGTTTGCTGCTGCTTATAGATTCACTGAATTCCATGTAAGGATTACAATATTAAATTATTAAGAGTCAGCAAGCTCTGGACGAAAGCAAAAGGTACTGGTTTTAATGATCATTTGGTGATAAGAGACATAAAACATTCTTTTGTCTATTTTGAAAAAGTAGTATCCAAATTTTTTGATCTGATACCCTTATTACTAACAAATATTTTTGAGTATATAGCCCAAAGTATATATGTATAATATATGTATTTATAAGATGTACAAGTTCTATATAAATATGTATTATATATTATAAAACATACCAAAGTTAGAAGTCTTAAGAGGGTGAGTGAAAAAATTTATATTAATAGAAATTCTAATATTTTCTTCCCATATCTCTGATTCTTTTAATTAGTGCCCAAGGATATATATACAAGATTTGGAGACCACTGTTTTAGAGGTTAAGATTAAACAGAGAGAGGGAGTGGGATGTCACTCAGTTGGCCCCATCAAGTATCTGATACTCTTAAGTGGTGCTTTCCCCAGCAACTTTATGTTGAGAACTTTCAGACCCACAGAAAGATTGCAAGAGTAATACATTGAATGCCCAATACTCTTCATCTGGATTCACTGATTGTTAACATGTCACACTTGCTTTATTTATGTATGTTTATATATACATATGTGTATTCATGTTTCTTTGTGTAGTTGTGTCAATGTATAAGTATACTTGTTTATTGTGTGAATAGATGAATTACAGACATTGTAAGCTAAGTATTTCATGTATCTTGTAAGGATAAGTACTTTCCTAAGGATAAGTACATACCATATTTTTCCATGTGTAAGATAATACTTTTGTCAAATTGTTAGACCAAAATTGAGGGTTGTCTTATATACAGGAATGACAGATATACTAATTTCTTAATGTTGGTTTAGAAAAGTAGGGGTTGTCTTACACATGGGGGCTTCTTATACATGGAGGAATATGGTATATCTAAGAAAATTAATAGTAATTCTGTAATATCTGTTATCAAATATCCCCCAAACTATCTCTTACACATTTAAAAAAAAGATCTAGAAACATGTAATACATTTTTTATGTCTCTTTATTCTCTGTTCATCTAGATTAATCTTGTCTTTTTTCCTTCATAATGTTGACTTTTTAAAGATCTATACCAGTTTTCTGGTAGAGTGTTCCATATTCTGGATTTATGTCTTCTGTTTGTGGTGTCATTTAACATCATGCTCTATTATAATTATAATCTATTATTAATCCAAAAAGAATAGCATCAGACCATATGGTCTTTGGTTAAAAGTGATGAATCTTAAATTTTCAGGCTCATATAAATGAACATTATTAACCTTAATGCGTGGTTACTGTATATAACAGCCTATATATACTCAGGCCATTGATTCTACCACAGCTCAGTACTATTTTGTGTTCTTTGAATTATACTCAGAGTCATGGAAAAAAATTTGCGCTTTAAAAAAAAAAATAGATAGCCTTTGTTTTCTTTCACTCAAACCAAAATCAGCTTTTCTCAAGCTTATTCATCTACGTGATTCACTCGGGATGGTTTTTATGCATTTTCAGAAATGTAGTGAACAGTTATAGGACTTTGTTTTGGAATGCATACGTTTTGGTGTTTGTTTTAAAAGACTTCTCGTTATTATAAACATCTATTCATATATTTGTATCACTAAAGAGGAAGGGAAGTCCTTTCTTTTAAAAAAAAGTTCTGATTATTATTTTCCTCAATTTGGTTACCAAATTGGAATCAGGCTCAGGAGAATGTATAACTACTGTCAAATTAGAAACACATGCAAGTTATAGTAATATACATAATCAGGCTATTAAATATCTGGTTTAGGGCCTTGTATTACCGGTATTTCAGTTGGTTAGTGCATTCAAAATAAATAGAGTATATGTTTATAATCCATTGTTTCTATGGCAGGGATATGAAGTTTCTTGAGGGCAGGATCATTACATATCTTATTACTTTAAAAAAGATATGGTGTGTAAACAATTGAGAATTTTCAGTTAGTTATGTGTGATATCTGTTACGTAGTTAAAATGCCAAATATTATGAAACATCCATATAATGTTATTTTTCTAAGAACAAAAAACAAAAAAACCTACTGTTTTGGAATTTGTTTTTCTTCTCTAGAGAAAAGAATATTCAGTATAACTATCTTTGATATTCTGTAATTAAAGATGTAATAACATATTCTAAAGGAGTTGCTAAAAATGATGGAAGAGCGTCATCAAGAATACAGGTCAATTCACTTCATATTTACCAAAGAGGCTTTATTATAACAAGTTCATTTCTATAAATGGTGGCTCTTACATGATAAAAGCGTTTCAGTAATTTGCACTATAAACTATCAGTTTGTGACCACATAGGTTTCTTATAAAGGAAGTAGTGGTACTTTTAGTTGAAAAGTAACTAAATTGCACTGTAGTTTACTGGGGTTCCATTCTATGAAGTAGAAATTTCAGTTCATTGTCTTAAGGATTCAGAGAACTGGATTTCCACTAAGATCTATCTTTTGTTAAAAGAATATCTTGTTAGATATATGATCTTGGGCAGTTCTATGAATCTCTCTGTGCCCTCTACTTATTTATTAAATATAGTGTTACTGTAACCACATGACCCTTTGAGGCTTACAGAAATCCTCTACGTCTGTATACCTTAAATGTCCCTGTCATTCAGCCTGAAACTAACTCATCGATGCCACTGAATTTACCCTCTGGTAGCTTTGAGGAGGAAAATGGATGGGAATAGGGTGGAGGACTCTTGGTCCTGAAACTTAGGAACATGATTTCTAGCACAAGGTCATAACAATATACAGTAGACTCTCAGTTAACCGGCACCCATGGGGGATTGGTAGATGCTGGATAAATGTACTTCACACTCAAGCAACCAGCAAAACTTGCAAGCAACTGGCAGAAAGCCAAGATTTCTTCTCATTGTTTGAGAGGGTCAGTTGTTTGAGTGCCGGTTAACTGAGAGTCTATTGTACTTCCTGAAAGTAATTTGGGATACTTTATTTCCATTAATAAATGCAAACCTTTTGTTTATGTTTGACTCTACCAGGAACATCTGCACTCTGTAAAAGAGCATTCATTTGATAGTACAGTACTTCCACTTTCCTGGTGCTGTTTTGGGAGAAAATTTTAAATAATTGCAGCTCTGAAGCATATACTGTTTTTGTATATTGCTTCAACCTAAAGGATATAAATAGGTAGCATCAGACTATATGAAATTTTATTGTTCTTGATGTTCTTATAGTCAAAGTAGTACCCTACAGTCATCCTATAGCAGTTTTGTTTACTAAATGAGCAGATTGCCTGAGATGTTAGAAAACTGAAAACTAGCATCTTTAGTGCTGGCTAAGAGCATTTTTGTAATACTCCAAATAAGGTACAATGTCAGCATTTTTTTTCTATCACAAATATTTAGACTAGAAAAATGTCAGTATATATTGTTTAGTTACATGTTACTAATATAGATAAAAATTAGCTAAAGAAAAGTTAGTGTTTTTCTCTAATCAACAACTTTTTTCTTATGTTTCAATCAGTTAACATGTATCCATTTTATATAGTTATATAAAACAGTTCCCAGGATACTATACATTTGTTTTTTAATTTTCTTGCTTGCACTTTAGAAAATTAGATACCATGCGGGTACTAAAACAAACTTTACTAAATTAGTTATGCAGTGGGATCTTACAAAGAAGTCTTATATCAGGTATTGAATAAAGAAGGTAAGCTTTTTTTCTAGCAAGGGAAAGACAACTTGTTTTCCAATTTATTGCTGGTTGTGCTATTACTTTGTAAGTAGAAACAGTCACTACCTTTTAAGAATAATCCTAGGAGAAAAAAAAACAAAACAAAAAACAAAGTTTTTTTATCTTATGTCATAGTAACCACCAATTTTGTACTTCTGCAATTAATTTTTTTTAAAGCTTACTTAGATTCAATTGATATTTAAAAAAAAAATTTTTTTAATATATTTTATTTATTTTTGGCAGAGAGAGAGAGATACAGATACAGAGGCAGAGAACTGAACTGGGGGAACTCCCAGTTCAGCATATGGTTCCGCACGGTCCGGGGCCAGGATTCGATCCCCAGTCCCCGGTGCTGCAAAGTGAGCGCTTAACCCACTGAGCCATCCCGCCTTCCCCTCAATTGGTCTTTAATAACAAAACATCAGTACAGTTTCATTCATGTGGTTGCCAAATACTAATTTATGCCATTTTCATTGATTTTTAAAAATTAATTATGGGTTTGTCCTTTCATTTGGTTGACTTGAGTATATAACACATTTTTAAGGTTTCCTAATAGCTTTCTAAATTTTTTCATGTCGCAGCACTAAATGTGGTAGGTATAAATATTTAAACACCTTTATAAATCAAAAAATATGCCAGTTATTTACAAGTTATTTTGATATCAGCAGATTAACTTACTAGAAACTGACCAGTAAACAGTAATTCTAGTGTCAAATGTCATTTCTAGTTTATGTTTATGTGAGTTTATTTGTAACCTAGTGCTGTGAAGCATTTAAGGAACAATGTTGAACCTGGTCATTAGGATACCAGGCTACTATCTAAACCCTTTTAAATTCATGATGTAACAAAAGTGTAGTATTGTGTTAATGGTGTGTTGAATTTATATATCATGGACGCTTTTATAGGAAGTTACACTCAAGAATCCAAACTTAGATTGCTAGAAGCATATTTCCTAGGTCTAACTGGTGGGTTCTGAGATTTCCATTGGTCCGTGAGCAGTGGGGCTTATCTCATTTCAACCCTCAGAATACCCAGAGTAGACCATTTTGCTCTGCTGTCCTTGAGACTTCCAGAGATGAATCTTTTGTCTTCTTCCATTTTTCACAACTTGTAGCTTCAGATCACATTTTCTCTTTACCTGATCCACTGGAGGACTAAAGAAGGTCTCAGCTTCTCTCTTTCTCTCTCCCCAAAACAATTTACTTGTGGTTATTCAACTACAGTTAGAAGCACCAAGTTTAAATTGTAAGAGGCCCCAGGTAGGCTAATTTGATGTCTATTCTACACGATAAACCTTAAACTTGTTTACCTTTATTTCACAGAAGCTATAACTTGTATACACCCCCAGGAGTCTAAAACCTTGTACTTGTCTTAGAAGGTAGTTTAGCAACCATTTGCTGTTGGAGCATGGCTTTTGGTGGGGCCCAAGCACCTTGGTTTCAAAGTAAATACAGTATTATCACTTCTATGATTCTAGCAATTTCATTGCAAGCTAAATGTTAATTCAGCTCTAGGAAGCACAAAGGTAAACTGGTTCCCATGTTTGCCCTTTCTTGCCTTTTTTATTCGTAGTTGGGGGAAATGGCAAGTGTACAAAAGAATGAAGTAAACAGAAGAGCATACTCTTTTTCTTCTTGACCTTTAAGAGTTGGAGGCAGAGCCTGATGGAAAAGAGATGACCTGTCCTGCTTTCCTCTCAGGATGTCCTTTGGAGGCGTGGAGTGGGATCTCAAAGGATAGGCCGGAGAAGAGAGGTTTTTTCAGCCTAAGAGAAGCTTTTTCATGGATGTGGTTATTTCTTAGGGCGTACAGTGATTTGGCTCTCCAAACTTTGGAAACAAGATTATCCCTTGCAATTTAAACTGAAAAATGAATACAAAATAAGGCACAGTAGAAAAATAGGCACCTTAAACAAGTGAAGGTTAAAAGCTGGTGGCTCAGTCAGATACAGTCAGCACATTTTACTTTGCCTGCATAGAGTTAATTAGTTTTTTAATTAATATGTATCACTAGGTATTTACCATGAAAAATAATAGATTTTTGGCTTTTGGAAAAAAATCAGATCTAACAGCCTGCATTCTGATAGCTGGCCATGCTGTCAAGTTTACCAGAGAGCCTTATGTTTCTTAAAACTTCATCCTCCCAACTTTCAAAGAGAACCAGAACCAGACACGAGTTAATGTGAATCAGAAACTATTCCAACAGAGAAAAAGTGACTCCTGGGCTCAGTTCCAAGTACAGTAAAGACAAGTTGGGATTTGTGGACAGGTAGAAAATTACGAAGAGGAGACATCAAGGCTAGGGAGATTGTGGTTGAGGGTAAGCTAAGGTGATATGATATTGAGGACAAGGGTGGGCTCTTGGTAAAACTGGGCTAGGTAGGCCTGGCAAGGATGGGCACAGGTTGAGGCCTAGTCAAGAAGAGGCCTAGAGGAGACTGACTAAAATTTTTGGTCAAGGGGAGCGTCTTGTCACCACTTGACCCATTTTTGCCTGACCCCTGGGAATATGTGAGACTTTGGTTCCTGCTTTAAAGAGAGTGGATCTAAGGCTGTAATACTGAGTTGGACTACTGCATACTTAAATCTTATGTAAATTAAATTTAAAACCCAAAGCAGTGTAAAAATAGTTTTCCTGCTAACTATCATTGGTAGGACTATATTTTATTGTAACCTTTGCATCCCATAAAGTAGTAGTATTGTAGTGTGTCTGCGTACATTTTTTGTTGGTTTTTTTTTTTAATATAGCTACTAGAAAACAATGTCACATATGCGGCTCACATTCTGTTTCTGTTGGACAGTACTGATCTAAGTCTTCTAGGACCTGACCGTATAGTCCTCAAAAATATGTCTGACATAATGTGGCAGATAGATTCTAGAGTGGATTTCTCTGTGATCCCTTCCTGATGATGTTCATGCCTTTGTTTAACCTCCCTTTAAATGTGGGCAGGCCTTGTAAGTTGCTACTAAACAATAGGCTGTGGAAAGCTGACACATGGGGCTCCTGTGCTTATGTTATGTGAGACGTCACCTTACTTGCAGACTGAGCTTGGAAGCAGACCCTTCCCAAGTCTAGTCTGCAGATGAGAACCCAGCTCTGACCACCATCTGTCCATCTGTGTGCAGCCTTGAAGATGACCCAGCTAATCTGTGCCCAGTCTCCTCACCCACAGAAACTGTGAAGTTATATATGAATGTTATCGTAGGCTACTAAATATGTGATAATTTGTTACTCGGTGATGGAAAACATACAGCTGGGGCACTGGGGGCAGGGAGAGCAGTGTGACACTGGAAGTCTTACTTAGCAAAGGATCTACTACAGAGTAGATCTTAGTGTATTTTGATTATTCTTACCACTTAACTGCCCTTGTTTGGGTTTCATGCTCATAGAACAACTTGATTATTATGGTTTCCTGTGTAGGTCTTACTTCAGGGAGATGAAGTTCAGGTCAATCTGACTTTTGAAGGTGAACTCGTGATTTCTGGGAGTAGTTTAACTAGCTGGGTCTAGCCTCCTGGGATATGATTGAAATTGGCCTCATCCTACTGCTTGAAGTTTTAATTAGATGCTGTATGAGACCAATTAAACTGACCTCAGCTTTTGTCAGACAGATTAACCAGTCATCAACAGAATGGTGTATTCATGAAAATTTGCCAAAAACTATGATGGTATAGAAACAAAGGGTAGAAATTGAGAGAATTCTTTGTATAGTTCCTTCGTGTTTCTTCCTATTTAGCAAGTAGAGACACTGACTGCTTTTTTTAGACTATCTTTTTAAGGATGTTTGTATAGCAAATAGTCTTGGAGATAGAAATGATGTCTCTCCCTTTTGAGCAAAGGGCAGGCAGGTTTTTCAGTATGAAAGATTGGGGTTCCTTAAACTTGGGATTCCTTTTTTGTTTCGCAATTCACTGCACATGGAGGTATCACCTGACCCTCTTCTGATCTCTGTGTGCTTAGGGAACTGGCATGAGAAAATGGTGATCATTTGGCTACTGCTTCTGCTGTCAACAATGCAGTTCTTTGTCTGGGATCCATGCGTCTTATGTCTTCTGTCAGCATTTATGGAACAGTGCAGGCTACCTTGTTAGCTTGCAAGTAAAATGTTTCAGCCTTCGTGGCCTGAGTGTTGTGTTGGATAATAATTAAAGTCAAGACATTCTTATGGAACAAATTAATCCACTCATGAGTAAACCTTTTCCAGAATGGATTGAAGTACCCATATGTTTTTTTACTCCCTGGAAAGAAGGATTTTTATTTGTTTGGTTGGATAAAACTACTCCATTTTTTTCTAAAGCGTGGTGTATTAATGAGTGGATCTTCCTAGGAGTGAGATTTTGGGGGCAGTCATATCTTCTGCATTAGTGTACTGCCTTAACTTCTCTGGGGCCTCAGTTATATCACCTTTGCAATGAGAGAACTGTATCTCTTAAGGGCTATTTCAGCTACAGCAACAGTGCCCAACCTTTTTGGCACCACAGACTGGTTTCCTAGAAGACAATTTTTCCAAGGACTGGGGGTTTGGGGTCCTGGGAATGGTTTCGGGATGATTCACGTGCATTACATATATTGTGCATTTTATTTTTATGACAGTGTAATATATAATGAAATAATTATACAACTCACTATAATGCAGAATCAGTGGGAGCCCAGAACTTGTTTTACTGCAACTAGACGGTCTCATCTGGGGGTGATGGGAGACAGTGACACCCAAAGTGTTACTTATGTCCAGTCTACTCCGTCATCTCGTTTTATTTGCTATTACTGCATAAAACCCTGCTTCACAAAGTTAGGATGTTGGAAATGGAAGCAGGCTTTTCAGTGCTTTTGTGGTGATCTCTGGACGTTCTGCTTTGACTTTAATCAGAACATATAGCGATTTGGAGTTGTCTCAGACACACTTTTAAGGCCATTGTCATTTTCAGTCACAAGCAGTTGATCCTCTTCTAGCATGGACAAAGGTGATTCACCTGGCTTACTCACAAACGGTTTGCGGATCCATTCCTTCCCATTTTGGGAGTCTTCTGTGGGTGGGAAATAATGCTCAAACTTTTTTTTTTAAAGATTTATTTTATTGATTTTTGACAGAAACAGAGACCGAGAGAGACAGAGAGAAAGGGGAGGGTGCAGAGCAGTCTCCATAGTCGACATTAGTTTTTCCATATGTTTCACTCCACAGGTGGGCATGGGGCTGTGCCAGCAAGAACTTAACTGGGGGCACTCCCCAGTTCAGCATGTGGGCCCGCATGGGCCGGGGCCGGGATTCGGTCCTTGGTCCCCGGGGCTTCAAAGCGAGCGCTTAACCCGCTGAGTCATCCGGCTTTCCCTCAAACCCTTTTGAAAGCTGAGAAAGTTGATCATGCACCAGTTTGGAGAAAGAAGGCCCTGGCTGAGACTTTTTCAAAATCTCTGCTCATGTTTAAAACATGTCAGAAATCCCAATGTTCACTCATTGCCCCCATAATTGCAGTTTGGATTTGAATGTAGATACTTTTGTCTGCTGACTTGAACACAGTTGTCATTCTCCCATGAAGTGACAGAGTTCATTGAGCAGGTTGAATATGTCACACAAGTAGGCAAGTTTTGCTACACATTCTGTTTCACTGAAATGTGCTGCCAGATGTAGCTGTTTTTCTAAAAGAAATCTCTGGAGCGGCTCTCATAACTCAAGAACTGGCCAGTGATCTACCTTTAGAAAGCCATCTCACTTCTGTGTATAAGAGAGGACCTGTGTGCTCTGCTTCCATCTCAGAGACTATGTGATCATACATGAGTTAAGGGCATGTAGTTTAAAGTGGTTGACAATTTTAATCCCATCCTGAAAAATGTTAAGTTCAGGTGACATTTTTTGGGATAATCAACATTTCTCTATGGATAACACAGTGCGTAGACTCACATTCAGAAGGGATGTCTTTGACCCGAGTAGTGAAACCAGAAAGCTGTCCAGTCATGGCAGCCACTCCATCCGTGCATATTCTGACACAAAATGACCAGTTCAGTTTTCCTGATACCGGTATTTACTCGTTCAAAGACTTGACTAGTTCTGCATCTGTGGTGTTGGTTGACGATAAAAGCACACAAAACATATTCTTATGCACATCCTCCTGAGAAATATATCACAAGCATATGTATAGTTGCCTTGTCAACATCGGTAGGGGAAGCCAGGATGGCTCAGTGGGTTAAGCGCTCACTTTGCAGCACCGGGGACCGAGGATCGAATCCCAACCCCGGCCCGTGCGGACCCATATGCTGAACTGGGAGCTCCCCCAGTTCAGTTCTCTCTCTGTTTCTGTATCTCTCTCTCTCTCTCTCTCTCTCTCTCTCTCTCTGTCATAAATAAATAAATATTTAAAAAAACAAACAAACAAACAAAAACAAACAAACAAACAAAATAAAACAAAAAACATCGGTAGACTCATCGACCTGGATTGCCTACCATGGTGACTCATGAATCTTCCCTCAGAACTCTGCTTCAATATCCTCTGCTATTTCATCAATTCATGTAGTTACGGTGCTAGCTAAAAGAGGATCACATGTCACCTTTTGAAATGTAGCCTCTCCTAAAAGTTCGTGACAAATGTCCTTAGGAGCAGGAAAGATCAACTCTTTACCAACCGTAAAAGGCTTCTTAGCTTTAGCAATGCGGTTAGCCACTGAGAACGATGCTCAGCGCAGACACATTTGATGAAGTGGTGGCCTTCAATAATTGCTTTTGTTCTTTGTGTTCATGTTTTTGTTTGTTTGTTTTTCTTTTGGAAAACTTCGAAGACTTGTCTTTTAATGAAGGGTGCTTGGTCTCCACGTAGTGAAGCAGTTTTGAAGGTTTCATGGCTTTACTGGATAGCTGGTCACCACATATTATACAAAGCGGGCTTAGAGAATGTGAATCACCTGCTGCAATGAACCTGTAATTTAGGTAGGACTCTTGATATTTTCTTTTAAATGCAGCTTTCTTTTTGTTGGCAATCTTAAGAGCCTTTTGCTGTCCCCCTTTTCAAAGAAGCTCTCCAGTGACAGTTGTTTGTTACTCATTTGACTAGGACTAGCTTGTGGGTTTACCAAAACTGTGACTGAGACAAATGCGCAGTGTGGGAAAGAGGCGTGGATGGAAGTCGTAAATAATGGGTGGGCCACCTGTGCACTAAAAGAAGTGTCGGATTCTGACTTAAAGCCTGCCACCAAATGCAGCTTAATTGTCACTTGCCACTCACTGATAGGGTTTTGATATGAGTCTGTAAGCAGTTGATTTATGATGGTTTCTGTGCTGTCAAGCCTCTGCTAATGTTAATGTGTGTATGCAGCTGCTCCCCAGCACTAGCATGACCGCCTCAGCTCCACCTCAGATCATCAGGCATTAGATTCTCTTAAGAGTGTGCAATCTAGATCCCTCACATGCTCAGTTCATACAGTTCACGTTCCTATGAGAATCTAATGCTGCCACTGATCTGACAGGAGGCGGAGCTCAGGCGGTCATGCAAGTGATGGAGAGTGGCTTTAAATACAGATGAACCTTTGCTCGGTTGCTAGCTGATCACCTTCTGTGTAGCCTAACAGGCCACAGTATTTCCAGGTGATACAAAAAGGATCACTTTTATTTTACAAGCACTTACACTGTTCTTACTATGGGACAAGTGCCACTCTAGGTACTTTTCAAATAACCCATTTAACCAGGGTGATTTTTTTTTTTGATTTTTTTTAGGTGAGGAAACTGAGAGTTTGGTAATTTGCTCAAGGTCATTCAGCTAGAAAGTGGCATACCTGGAGTTCAAACCTAGGTGAACTTTGTACTCTCATCCACCATGTGGTGCTGCCCCAGCTTATCATTGATAAATTGATTCACTGTCTACTGAGTGAGAAGTGGAAGCCACATGGGAGAATGTACTCTCCAGAGTCTTCACAGTAAGAGAGATTTGTGTACTCATGTGAATGTGTATGTCCCACAGAAGGACTCCAAGGTAAACATTTGTATGTGACAATATACCTCATTAAAATGTCAAAATATACATTTTTCAGGTTAAGTTATTGATTTCAGGTTTTTAACTAGCATATTTAAGATTGTTTAAAGGAATCTTGGAATTTTAATCTAGTGGTGGTGAATGAGGTGAGACTCAAGGAACTATGGAGATGTAATTGGCCAAAAGGCTTTTACCTACTTGATACCTGAGATTAATATGATTATGTATAGAAATTAAAATACTTATGCTGAATAATGTTCCTTAAAAGTTTTTGGTCAGCTCACATTTACTTTATGTATGTTAATGTGAGCATCTTGAGGATAATAATGAAATCTTTTTCATCTTTGTATTCCTAGAATAATTATTTTTCCCACTGTCTTCACTTAGTAAGTGTTGAATGATCAGTTCAGTTTTAGAGAATGCCTGATAGTGCTTCAGACAGCTCTATATTTCTGTCAGAGACCTGGCAGGAAACAGAATTATGCTCAGAAGTTTTAAGTTAGATGGGCTTTCATGAAAGAACTACTTCCTGAAAACTAAGGGGACAAAAGAGGGATGTTGAAGCATCCTCTACTGTCACAACTCCTAGGACAAAAGGGGCAATTGGAGTGAAAGCAACTGCCTGTCCCATGGGAGCTGGACTTTATGGAAGAGGACCGCTGACAGAACTGACTGGCACAGCAGGCAGGGAAGAGGGACAAGGGGATAAATATCTCATTGTCTCTTGCTGTCCTCTGGTCTGCCAGTCCTCTCACTGGATGAACCCAACTGGAATACCAGATGGTGGGGTACGTGTCCGGGAGTAGAACATCAAATGGAAAATAACCAGCATGCTAAAGCCATACCTGGACCTGTCTTAGTTCATACAGGCTGCTATAACAGAATGTCCTAGACTGGCTGGTGTATACACAACAGAAAATTATTTCTCACCATTCTGGAGGCTGGGAAGTTCCAGGATCAAGGTGTTGCCAGATCCAGTGCCTAGTAAGAACCCACTTTCTGGGTCGTAGAAGGCTGTCTTCTTGCTATAGCTTCACATGGCAGAAGGACGTGGGTAGGCAACTTCGGGGTCTCTTTAATAAGGACACTAATCCCATTTGTGAGGGCTCTGCTCTCATTACCTAATCACCTCCCAAAGACCCCACCTAATGCCATCACGAATGGGGATTCAAATTTCAACATGAACTTTGATAGAGCACACACATTCACTCTGTAGCAGAATTGAAGCATGCATTGTCATTTAATGCAACTTGTTTCACCACATGGAAAGTATATATTTTTCTCTATCAATTATATTAGGCAAGTTTTATGAAAAGCCTACATTTCCTAATTGGTTTCCAGTTAATTGTTTTAATGCTGTTAAGAATTTATATAAAGTACTGAATTTAAATTATCAGTAGGTGGTGCTGCTGAGATTACATCCTGGAAAATCTAAAATAGACATTCATCTTAAAATGATACAGGATTCAGGCAGTTATTTGGGAAAGACAGAGCAGTCAATTTCTGAATTGACAGTTTTTATGACATCTGGAGAGCATTGATCTTTAGAATTTTGATTTATTTAATAGGTGCAATGTTTTAGATTTGCCCAACGATCAAAGGACCAGCAACTGACGTATTTCCACAGCGTCCGAAGGATGAGCATATTACAGAACATGCTATTGATAATTTTCTTTTTTTTTTTGACAGGGAGAGATTGAGAGGGAGAGATACAGATACAGAGAGAGAACTGCACTGGGGGAACTCCCCAGTTCAGCACATGGGTCCTCATGGGCAGGGGCCGGGGCTGGGATTCTATCCTTGGTCCCCGGTGCTTCAAAGTGAGGTCTTAACTCACTGAGCCATCCTGGCTTCCCTACTGATAATTTTCTGACATGCTGTACTGCAAGGGTAACAGTTGCTTTCTTATTCTAATTTACTTTTAGAGATATAAGCAGTGAATCAAGATTTTACAAATGATTCCATTTCCTGGAGAACCGCATGCAAGAAACTTTACAGCTTCATCACCTGGCAGCATCATCTCATGAGATAAATTATGAGCAACGACTTGGTGACTCCATGAGGTACCATGTTCCTGTCAAGCCTTAGGAAACAGGGTTATAGGCCTTTACCAGTAGAATAAGCTCATAAAAATCACGGAGTTTTTAAAGAGTCTAACCAGCATGGATGTTAATGATGCTAGAATCTTCTGTTCCCCAAACTACATCACGTGGACTCTATTGGGTAAAATGCATTTTTCCAAGTCATTTGCTTAGAGATTCTGATTTAGTTGATCTAGGGTAGGACTGGAAGTCTGCAATTTGACATGTACTCCAAATGATCCACATGATCACACTAGTTGGGGAAACACTGATACTACGCAATTTTATTTTGACCTGAGCTTCCTTACACACTTGGCCCAATGCTTCACAAACATTCTGGGGTGGCAGTCACTTTTGAAAAGTTAAAGCTTTGGATCCTCTCCCCAGAAAAACACTCTTACCCAGAGTTTTACCTGTAACTTCAGGTGCTTCATAGAGAGGCCTCTTAGTTTCTATCCTGCCCACCCCTGTCCCATAGAATCAGTTTAAAACTCCCCAGCCTAGATTTCAGGGCTTCCAACAATCTTGGTCCACCCTATGACTGAGACTTTGTCTCATTATTTCCGTTGTCATCAGGAGCTGTGAAAATGAGATTTTACCCATTATATTTCTGGACATGTAGAAAAATTAAAATCAGAGGAAACAGTATAGTTTCCTTAAAGTCTATGGAAATTCTTAAAAACACAGCACATAGTCTATTAAGGAAATGCTCTAGGCAGGATTACATACTTTGAGGTCATTGTCATCTTCCAGGAAAAAAAAAAGAAGGATAAAGTTGACTGTGTTGATCTGTCAAGGTATGTGTGTCAGTTTCTTTTATTCTCAAAGAGAAGCTTTTTGTTAAGAGCTTCATTTGGGGGCCATGTAGGGCCACGGTAAAAGTCATTCTGGTAGCATGGTGGTGAAGCACAGGAATCCAATCCCAGATTGTTTTTAACCAAAACATCCTTCAACATCACCCTGCTCAGATCCAATCAGCAGTTAGTCAAGTCACTCAAATGTTTTTAATTATTGAGACTAATATGTTTGTTATTGGTATGCATCTATTTATCAGCAGTCTGATACTGACTGATAAAAGTTCAAAATATTATTATAGAGGACAGTCATGTAGATTCAGTTAGAGGCTTTAGGTGAGATCCTAAATAGATGGTAAAAATAGAAAGTATCTGGGCCATTACCTCTGTAGGGGGTGAGTTAACCATTACATTTTGTTTACTTCTATATTTATTATAATGATTAGCTAGGAGTTTACGTGAAATGGGTTAATCTAAGCTTAAGAGTATTGGAAAAACAGCATAACTCATGTTAAGTGTCAAGATACTCAGTTTTTAAAGATACATGCAGATAATTTTAAGATGTAAACATAATTCTTTATACATACGAGTATGATGTTTTCATTGCTTTAATTCTCATCGTTTCATTTTGGCATGAGTATGAGGTGGAAAGTGGATTTCAGCAGGTGTTTGAACATTAGTGGGATGTAGCAGTGACTAAGTAGATAGGAAAGAATTAGCATAGCAGGCCTGACTGCACGCTTTTGAAAGTCCTGTTTATAAGGTTGGCCCTTGGTTAGCGTTAGGGGACTTGAATTTTGGGAGGGTTCCCACCATTCCCAGAACCAGTAAGAGTGGCTTACTGTGCCCAAACTATTTGCACAAACAATGTGATTTATGCTGAACATCTGCTTTCCTCCTGGTAGTCTGGAATTTGGCTAGATGCTGGACAAAGAGTGCCTACATGATTAGCCCTCAATAAAAGCCAGAGGTATTAAGTCTAATGAGCTTTCCTGGTCAGCAACATTTCCCATGTGTTGTCACAACTAGTTGCTAGGAGAATTAAACTTATCCTGAGTCACTCTACTAGGAAAAGACTCTTGGAAACTTGTACCTGGTTGCCCCTGGACTTCACCCCATGTGCCTCTTTCTTTGCTGATTTTTGTCTTCTGTTTTTGTTTGTTTGTTTGTTTGTTTTTAGTGTGATAAGTCATAGCTGTGAGTATAGTATGTTGAGCCCAGTGAGTCCTCCTAGTGAACCATCAAAATTAGGAGTGGTGTTAGGATCCTGGTAACACAGCAAAACGGTGTCACTGCCTTTAGGACATGACTGCATGAGAAAATAAAACATGTATAGTTAAAAATGTAGCACAAGGGAGAATTTAGTAAAGTGTTAAATACTGTAGAAGCGATAAGGACTAATAATGCTTGCAATTGGAAGTCACGTATAATCTTTAGTCATTTCAATGTTTGGAGCAAAATTTTCCCCCCCAACTTTATTAAAATAATAATTGGTATATAAAAATTGTACACAATATATATATAATTTTGTGAGTATGGACATATGTATACACTCATGTTACCATTACTACAATCAAGGTACTATACATATCAAGTACTTCCAAAAGTCTTCTTATGTTGTTTTGTTTTTGTTTTTGTTTTTTTGTAGTAAGAACATCTAACATGAGATCGATCTATCTTAACAAATTTTTAAGTGTGCAATACCTATTGTTAACTGTTGGCACAATTTTGTACAGCAGATCTCTGGAGCTTACTCATTGTATAACTGAAAGTTTGTACCCATTGAACGATACCTCCTATTTCCCTCCATCCGCTTGTAACCACCATTGTCTGCTTCTAGACATTTGACAGTTTAGATGCCTTATGTTAGAGAAATATGCAGTATTTATCTTTCTGTGACTGACTTGCTTCACTTAGCATGTCTCCCAGGTCTATACATGTTGTTGTAAGTAATAGGATTTTCTTGTTGTTGTTGTTTTTTAAGGTTGATTAATATGCCATTGTGTATACACATACCGTAATTTCTATATCCATTCATCTATTAATGAACATTTGAGTTATTTTCATATCTTGGCTATTATGAATAGTATCTCAGTGAACATGGGAGTCAGACATCTCTTCAAGACCCTGATGTGAATTCATTTGGTTATATACCCAGAAGCGGGGTTACTAAATCATATGGTAGTTCTATTTTTAAAGATTTATTTTTATTGTTTTTAAAGATTATTTTATATATTTTTTATTGTTTTTTGACAGAGAGAGAGAGAGAGAGAGAGAGACAGACAGACAGAGAGAGACAGAGAGAAGGGGGAGGGCCCAGAGCAGTCTCCATAGTTGACAGCATTAGTTTTCCATATAGTTTCACTCCACAGGTGGGCGAGGGGCTGCACAGGGCATGAACTGGGCCAGGAGCCTCCCGCATAAGCCCCAGAAAGAACTGAACTGGGGGCACACCCTAGCTCAGCATATGGGTCCGCCTGATTCGGGGCCCGAATTTGATCCTTGGTCTCTGGGGCTGCAAAGCAAGCGCTTAACCCGCTGAGCCATCCCAGCTTCCCTTATTTTTATTGTTTTTGACACAGAGAGACAGAAACAGACATAGAAACAGAAGGGGGAGGGCCCAGAGCAGTCTCTGTAGTGGTATGTCATTACTTTTGAATCTACAGTAGTTTCACTCCATAGGTGGGCCCAGGTGTGCACAGGGCAGGAACCGGGCTGGGGAACCTCTCAAATGAGACGCATGGACCTGCGAGCTGGGGGTCTTCTACATGGGAAGCATGCCCAGGAAGGAGTAGAACCAGGGGCCTCCCACATGGGAAGCTCACCCCGGCAAGAATCGAACTGAGGTCACACTTTAGCTCAGCATATTGGGTCTGCACAGCCAGGGTCGGGATACGATCCTTGGGCCCCCGAGCTGCAAAGCAAGCACTCAATCTGCTGAACCATCCCAGCATCCCCTATTTTCAATATTTTAAGGAACCTCAATACAGCTTTTCATTGCAGCTGTACAATTTTACATTCCCAGAAACAGTGTACAAAAGTTCCAATTTCTCCATAACCACTCTAACATACATATAAAATAATACCTATCCTAACAAGTGTTATAATATCTTTTTCTACATTTTAGGGGTAAAGATTTTGATTTTTCACCATAAAGTATGCTATTAGTTATAGGCTTTTCATATATGGCCTTTATTGAGTTAAGAGAAGTTGCTTATATATATTATTTTTGGGGGAGTGGGAAGGTGGGGAAAGGGAGACTATCATGAAAAGGTGTTCAATTTTGTCAGGTGCTCTTTTTTGCATTTATTGAAATAATCTTGTAGTTTTTGTCCTTCATTCTGTTAATGTGATGTGTCACATTGAATGATTTGTGTATGTTGAACCATCCTTGCATTCCAGGAATCAGTCCCACTTGGTCATGGTATGTGATCCTTTCAATGTGAAGTTGAATTGAGTTTACTAATACTTTGTTGAGGATTTTTATCCATGTTCATCTGCAATGTTGGCCTATAGTTTTCTTGTGTCTGGTATTGATATTGGGATTATGCTGACCTCATAAAATGAGTTTGGAAGTATTCCTCTTCAGTTTTTTTTGGAAGAGCTTAAGAAGAATTGGTATTAATATATAAATGTTTCATAGAATTTACCTGTCATACCATCTGGTCCTGGGCTTTTCTTTGTTGAGAGGTTCTTGATTCAATTCATTATTTGTTATTCATCTGTTTAGTCTTTCTGTTTCTTTTTGATTTGGTGTTGGTAGGTTTTATATTTCTAAGGATATCATTCTTATAAGTTGTCCCATCTGTTAGTGTATAATTGTTCATAAGAATACGTTATGATCTTTTATTATTTCTGTGGCATCAGTTGGAATATTTCATTTATCACAACTGATTTTATTTGAGTCTTCTCTTTTTTTATAGTAAATCTAGCTAAGGTTTTGCCAATTTTATATGTCTTTTCAAAAAACCAACTCTTATTTTTGTCTGTTTAGATTATTTTTTTAGTCTTTATTTTATTTATTTATTCTCTAATCTTTATTTTATTCTTTCTTCTGGCAACTTTAGGCTTATTTGTTCTTTTACTTGAGGTGTAAAGTTAGGTTTTATGTTTGAGATTTTTTTTTAAATGTAGTTGTTTATCACTATAAGCTTCCCTCTCATTACTGTTTTTACTATATTCCATAAGCTTTGGAATGTTTTGTGTTTGTTTTTCATTTGTTTTAAGATATTTTGTAATTTTTCTTTTGATTCTTATATTTGAGTACTATATTTCTCTACCTAGATTAGTTTGTTCAGCACAGAAATTGTGCTTTCTAATTTTTTTTTTAAGGAAACAGCTGAACCTTTAGGTTGACCATATGCCTCTCCTCGCTCCATAATGACTTGGGCGTACATCTCTCATTGCGCTTGTATTAAAATTACTAATTGAAATGTCTGTCTTTTCAACTAGACTATAAGCCTGTAAGGGGCAAGAATATGTCTTGGTCATTTTGTTTTACCCCACATTAGCATAGTAGCTAGCATAGAGAACCCATTCAGTTCATTCGTGAATTTATCTGTTATGTGCTCAGTCAGCAAATATTTATTGAGATGTTACTATGTGCCAAGCACCAGTCTAGGTATGAATATATAAGAAAAATCAAAATTGGTAAAAATTTCTACCCTAAAAAATCTTATGTTCTAGTTAGGGGAGCAGACAATGTAATAAATAAATTAAATAAATGTTATATTATTGTTAAGTAATAAGAGGAAAAATAAAGCAGGGAGAAGGATAGGAGATTGACAAGCATGGTGGTGATGGGGAGGTGGGGAACGGTGTTGAAATTTTGGATAAGCACCCTCACTGAGAAAGTGTCATTACATAAAGACCTAAAGAAAATGAGGTTTTTTTGAATATCTTGGGAACAGACATCAAAGGCAAAGGCTGGGGTGAAAAATGCATGTTTGAAGAATATTGAAGACAACAATAGTGAGAGTAATAGGACATTAAATTGGAGAGAAAGATAGTGGGGAAGAGATTGTGTAGGATTTGAAAATTCTGGTAAACCTTGGGCTCTTACTCTAAATAAAATAGGAGGCCACTTGAGGTCTTCTGACATAGAAGAAGTTGACTTATTCTTTAAAGGTTTGTGAAACTGAATAGTACAAGAAGACATAATACTTATATTACTTTATAGTCTAAGTTTTTAAAAGGGTAATTTAGAAAAAAAAGAAAAAAGGTTATTAAGGTTTGAAGATTCCAAACCCAAAGATTTATTTAAAATATCCACTTAAAAACTGTGATTAAAGCCAAACCTGCAGCACCCGGTGGAGTTAGGGAGCACTACCTTTAGTTAGACCAATTGGAAATTTTATTTTACCTATTTTTATCTACAGTGACCAAAACAGTTGGGTAGTTGTCCTTTCTGCATGCTTTGTGAGGATATGAGCATGACCACTGACATTATTTTCAAGTTATTTTATCCTAAGTCAGGAAAAATCAAAGAGCTGCAAACACATCAAGTTCTTAACAGTGACAATTTGGGAAATTTAGGTTAAATCATTTTTGTGAACTTTGAGATGAATATATACTAATAATATGGACTGTATCCACATTTAAATAGTATTTTTTTTGCTTAAATATGTTACTTTGGAATACTTAAAGGCCAATTCATATTATTGTAGTCTCTTGAAAAATAAAATCTGAGAATTATTGTGAAGAATGAAGTGACTTCCTCTTTTCTTTAATATTCTGTTTCTGTTTTTATAAGATTTTTTTGGACCAAATTCATGATAATTCCAGTAAGCAAGATCTTAAATACTCTTTAATATTAGATTTCTAATTCTTAGCTCCCATTCATACACCAGTACACACAATTTGTGTGATGGCTATGTGGTGGGATGGGAAATCTTTCTTTCTCTGTCCCTCCCTCCTTCCCTCCCTCCTTCCCTTCTGCTTTCCTTCTTTTCTTCCTTCTTTTTCAAGTTCCTGACAATTATAATAAAAAAACATATTACAAGGGAGCATATCATTATTTTTAGAAAGTGGACATTCTCTACATTTTGCTAATTTCAAAAAGAGTCACTAGGTAAATATCAGATATTAAAAGGGTTTCAAAAGTGAAACCTTTGCTCTTGTAGTATTGTTTATTTAATAGCCAAAGATGAAATTACACTTTTTCCTATACTATAAATTTAGTGCAGACTGGATTATGATAACAGCATTAGTTAAAGGGCATGTATCAGATGGTGACATAATCTTAAAACGATTTATTGGGTGATACCTGCTTATGAGAATCAGTAATATATATTGGAAATATATAAATATTGGACATGATAAATAATCAGTGAATTAGACCCAGGGACACATTTTCTCCTCTTTCCTGGACTTTTTGTAGATCCGGCTTGATCCGCAGAATAGTTTCACTGCTACCAGTTCCTGCACTTTTGCACATCAACCCCATACGATCACAGGAAACAAACCTCAGATATGCCAGAACATTCCTAGCAGTTTGTACATTTTGTTTCACAGACTCTACACTGAAAATAATGAACAAATCTTGAGGTTACAGATGATCTTACTAACAGTTTAAGAGATTCAGTGTTGACTTTCTGCCACGAGGAAGGAAATGACAGTTGGAAGTGTGGAGAACAGGTGTTGCCCTGGACAGCATGCTATCTTCTGCTTACTAAAATAAAAAACATTGCATCAACACTCCTACATGGAAGTGAGTTCTAACCACAAGACTCAGTCTTTCCACCACAGACCCAGCTTCAGAAAACCAGATCTGTTTCCTACCAGGAAGTTGTAAAGTCTAGCATGAAAGAGCAGACTAAGGGGCACAATTCTTGGGATCAGTGTGGGATGAAACAGAGTAAAGAATTTGGTTGGTTTGAAAATGTTTCCCTCCATGTCATTCCAATTACGGACAGTACAATTGTGTGGCAGACTCATCGGGGACTTAGAAGGGAAAGAATCAGGATTGCCATAAACTAGTCCCAGCTGAAGGGTAGGTGATTTTAAATCCTCTGTCATCTCTCTTTGTCTTTATTTTCAAGTCAGAGTCTGGCATTATTTCCTCCCAGTAGCTTAATGTTGGCATAATGGCATAATGCATTCTTTTTCTTTGCTGAGCTAGCTAATTTCTCTCCCTCTTGAAGGATCTTTCCCAGCCTCCCAATCTGTTTTGGAAAATGTAGATGAATGACACTTTAGAAGGGCTGAGGACTCTGCAATAGTTAATTGAAGGCTATGCCTTAGATCAGACAAATACTGGATAGTTCTCTCCATTCTCCTTTAATGGTTGAGTCTATTATGGAATATGCCTTTTTGAAGACACACAGATTGGAAAAGGTTGGAAAACATATTGTAACACTGGTGAGTGCTTGCAAAGGGGCATAGTCTTTTTCTAATGTGCACAATGAGTGGAAGAAACTGAAATCCTAGGGGCTTTGTCTTTTCTCCCTTATATAGAGGCCCTTAAGGAGCCATGCTGTGAAGGAAGGAGATGTGGGGTCCGTAAATGGAGCCATAAACAAGGAAGCCATGGGCTGAGTGAACAGACTGTATTGGGACAGGTAGTACGTGATTTCTCCTTCTGAAAGGTCAGCGTGAGTAATGACATTGTGTTGCAGTAAAAGATGAATTAAGCCGTTATCCATGCCTAGCACATTCCACCTGTTGCCTACTACTTCTCTTACTCTTCGTCTGCTTAGTCATTCCACTAATATATATTGTACAGGAGGCACTGTGCTGAGACATGGGGATACAAAGATGAAAGCAGATGTTCTCTGCCTTCAAGGAGCTTTCGATTTTGTAGGGGATGCTGTGCCCAAACAACATAGGGAGGGAAGTGCTGCAGGAGAAGTCTGAATGTGTACGGAAGTAGGCAAAAGGTGATTTGACACCAAGAGGGGAATACTCACTTCTGCTGGGAGAAAGAGAGTAAGAAAAGAATGCACCCAAGGCTTAAACGGAGGGCTGACGGATGAAGGCTATACTTTTTCATGCTCTCCTGAAAGATCAAGAGAAGGCAGTCAAATTCACCCCAAATGCTCAGCTAGGAGACAGTTATTGAAGGCTGTCCTGTCTTCCGCTTGCCTCTTGGCTATTTCACTGCTTTTTAGTACTGCTGTCAAAGTGGAATTTGTTTCTTTTGTTTCTGCTGAGAGCTGAAGAAAAACGAGTTAGTGGAGGAAGATTAAAAAAAATAGAGCACAACATTTTTATTAAGCTGGAATTGCTTTGTTTGAGTGACTTTTATGTGCCTAAAATTATTTTATTTTTTGCTTGTGAAACATTACAACTATGCAAGTACTAATAAGTAAAAGTGAAAACCCCCTCCACCCCACGTCATCCATTCTCCAGAGACAGCACTATTAACAGTTTGGTGAGTGTCTTTCTGAATTTTTAATTTACATTTAAATTTACAACTACTGTATTTTAAAACAAAAATGAGATTGTGCCATCCATATATCGGCAACTTGCTTCTCTTTCCAACCCCCTCCCCAACCCACTACATCATGAGCATTCTTAGAACTATTTTTCAATGAAAATGGCATTCTATGATACAGAGAAAGTGCTGTGGTAATATATAGATATTGCTTTAAGTCAACAGAAAAATCAATACAAGCCAAAACTCACCTCCTCCAAGAAGTCTTCTCTGATCAACTCTACTTTGATTTTCTTTTTCAGTCCTCTCCCCTGAATCATCCAGTAGTTGAACATGATGTTGCTATAAGATATTTGGCCCCTGCTCATAAACACTTCCTATGGTCTTATGCTCATGCCCTATGGGTTGCAAAGAGCAAACATGCCACTTTGTAAGAATATGTGTGAATTGGGAAGTTCATCAACTGAGGAACTAGTCTTCCTTGGTGTGCTTGTATCTCCCTGTTGATTTGTTCCAGTTTTCTCATTGTTTGAATTGGCTTCCTTTTCTACCAGCTCTTCTATTCCTTCACCATTTGGCTTCCATTTGTTCATTCATTCGCGCAGCAAACTTATTGTCAACAGCATGCTAAGGGTGATTTGAGCACATACTGTTTGGGTTGCCTCAAAACCGTGGCCTCCTTTAATTCCACTTGTCCAATTATCCCCATGTTTCTTAGTCCAAATCCCTCAGGGTGAGAATGTGCTGGGCCCACTTAGATGGCTAAGCACTCTGTGGCCTGACACGTATTCATCCAGATGTGGCTAGTGGAGGGACATGGAGGACTGTGAGCAGGATGGCCCTTCACTCCCTAACCTGTATTGCTCACTCTATACATGGTCTCAGGTCTTACCTGGGCATATGTGTCGTCTCCCTCATCAGAGTGTAAGTCAATACGGACCGTGCCTCTTCCATGACCTGCACACAATCAATGTTCAGTGTTAACACCATTCTTCCTTTACATCAAGCTTATCCAGCCACGGCCCACTGGCCACATCCAGCCCATGTGGCTTTGAATGCGACCCAATGCAAATCCATAAGCTTTCTTAAAACAATATGAGATTTTTTTGCGTTTTTTTTTTTTTTTTTAGCTTATCAATTGTCTTGTGGCCCAAGACAATTCTTCTTCCATTGTGACCCAGGGAAGCCAAATACTGGAAACTCCTGGAGTTGGGCTCACTGGGGGCAGAGGTGAGAATTGCACACACATACATACACACACACACACATGCACACCCCACCCGCCATACACACACACACACACACACACACACACAGAAAACAGAACTAGTTATTCCAGAATTCCACATGTAGTAGCAGCAGGTTATGTTGCAGGAATGTTCATGCTCTCAGTATGGTTTTTGAAGCCAAAGGTAAAGAGAGATTAGGAAGCAGAGATAACTAATAGGTAAGAAATATAAAGTAAGTGTCAGTTTTAAATTCCCATACATGGAAAGAAAAATTGGACATTTAAAATGGAATTAGAGACCTGGGCAAGAGTCCTCTTTCCTGGAGCCAGGCTATTTTTATTCAACAACTGTCTTTGAATGCTCTGGTCACAATTCTTATTAATACACAAAGTCTGTATAAGAAATTGTAATCCAGCATAGCACTGATGACCCATGACAGAAGCTCAGGAGTTTAAAATATAATTTGTAGCTAATATCTTTTAAATAGAAATTTTTGTTTCTATTTTTGTTTCTATAGAGGTGATATAGAGAATTGATGTTAATTACATGTTATTAGAAATAGTTGGTGACAGAATGGCTACTCAGACAGTTCTCTGCCTTATCCTTTCATAGTTTTCTCCCCGTTTTTCCAAATCTCTTCTTTCACTTGAGAGGACTTCTGCTTAAACGTTAGTGAATTCAGAGTTCAGGTTCGAATAAAAACTAGATAGCTGAAGAAAGACGCTAATTATCCTGCAGTGGGAGGACAAGAGACAGGACTCCCCAGAGCTACTCCTGGAGTCCTAACGGGTGTCCCAAAATTCATGCAAGATTTGAATTTTGCGTCATTTGTGCGGTAAAGAGTTGCCAATGAAAAAAAAGACAGTGTGACAGCTGACAGTTCAGGGTCATTAAAAATGGAGCGCTACACGAAAGAACGACGCATTTTCATTGATGAACAATATTTTAAAAATAATGAAGATTTGGCAGCTACAGTTCTCAATTTTTGTAGAAAATTACTTCTTGCGTGAATTTTGGGATATTGTTTAGGTGCATCTGGAGGGCCAGGCTGCGCAGGGACCCTACCTCAAAGGGCCTAGAGAAAGACTGGCTTACACCAAGGTGACCAGATTTTAACATTGGTAAAGCGGGACACCATTGACCAGGGGGG